>JANZLH020000153.1:478661-490638 GCA_026770325.2 Erythroxylum fimbriatum | reverse complement strand
CTTCATTAGAAAAGACATCTTTGAATAATTCGTACATCCCGGGTACAACTCTTCAGCAGCTTTACTCAACAATTCATCAAAGCCACCCATTGTAGAATGTTCACTGCCTATAGGACGACTCCTTCCGCCTTCATTAATTGGATGATCATTTACGAAAGTACCCACATCATCAAGCAAAGCTTGCATCCCATCATCCTCCTCATCGCTATCACCTTCATTAATATCAATGTCCGTCCCATCTATGTCAACATTTGCAGTGTCAAGCCTTTCTTCCCTAGGCATAAATCTATATGCTGGCACTTCACCATGTAAAACCCAGCGGGTGTATGATTGGTCAATGCCGAATTGCATTAAATGTTCAAACACATTTGTCTGAGATCTCTTATAACAATTCATACACCGTGCACAAGGGCATGCAATGTCACACTCTTTGCCCTTTTTTCCAGCGACAAAATTCATAAACATCCTGACTCCATGTATGTATTCACGAGAAACCCTAACACTGTTCATCCAACTCTTGTCCATAGAGCAACAAATACCTATCAATTCAATCTAAGAATGAAAACATTATGTTATGTTAGTAAGCGAAGGATGAGGAAAGGTTAAATACGTACCTAAATTAAGTTGTAGAACAGCTAACTGTTAACGTGGCAAAACTAATTTTTTGCTAACCTACGTATCTAAGAATTAGGCCGTTGCTCTACACATACTAATATGTATAATTTGTATTATTATTTCATAAACTATACGGAGAACTAGGGAGAGAGCAATAAAAAAAGTCATAAAACAAATTAAGCAAAATATGACATTTCATTTCTCTATTTATGTATGAATGCAGGATCCTTACTTTAGCATAAATACAAGAAAACACCATGTGGCATCTCATATAGCAAACCTCATAGCTAAAGTATGAATGCAAACATAACAATTAACAATCGAGCAACTTTATATTATAAGTTATCATACCTGGTTATTGTTTTCCAATGGCACCTCCAACTATCTCCTCCTCACACTTGCAACTAGTATCTGTCATCAAGCACGAAAAAGTATTTTGGTTAAGATTAGAATAAATTACATCACACTCTTTATTATTGACTATATAATAGTAAGAAGGCTAGGTTTGGTACTTATTTCATGCTTATGGAACTATACTCTATTTATAACTACACTACTATATAATGACAAGTCCACTTGCCAAAAGTTAAGAATATTATAGTAAGGAAAACTATAATCACAAACTGCCAAATTAAGGTTCCACATTTAAGGTTTTTCTTTCTTTATGGTTTTTCCTACAAAAACTCTAGAAGTAGATTGAAATTCATATTCACAATCACTAGTAAAAAAATATTAGGTTTAGGTTATGACATTTGATTATGAACATCTTAGAATGTTTCATTGTTATTGTAGTTTCACTGTTGTCATTTGTTAATACAATTTTAATTTTGTATCACAGCTTCAACATATGTTTGCTAAGGATAGTTTAAGAAATTAGAGTTCCTCAAATTTTCTTTAGGTTTATCACTAATTTCATGTTTATGGGTTTTTCAAATGGGCCTATTCAATATAAACTCAAATGACCTAACTTAGGTTAACTAACCTAATTAGAAGCTTCGCCTAATATGATCCATTATCAGTCAATTTTGAGCCTAGTCCAAAGTTAGTAGGTTTATATCAAGCCCCAAGCCCACTTTTATGTGTGATGTATCTTGTGCTTATAACTTATTTGTTATTTTTATCTTTCTTTAGTTTACACATTATCACTAGCTTTCTTTTAAAAATTATAAAAGATAGAAAAAATAACTTCGTCTTTAGATTGAATAAACCTAACCCAATCCCCTATGATTAGTTTCAAAATGCAAATTGATGTTAGGCTCAATATGAATATGCTCATTGCTTGGACTGAAGTCCTAAAATCAATGAAAAATGATTTTACTATTTTTAGTTTTTTCTTCGTGATGTTTGTTTGCTTATATAAATATGTGATCCATTAAAGGTGTATGAAAAAGAGAGAATTAAGTCAAAAACATTTCTTTGAAAGGATAAAGGCTTAGTCGAGTAAAGAATAAGAATACGGCCTAAAGGACTAATTTGCAATAAAGATTTTTAGGTTATTTTTTCAAGGCTAATTTCAACCTTTAAACCTTTAATGAAATTTTTTCGTTTAAGCTTCTTCATAATAGTTCCCATCATGTTAAGGAGAACATATTATGGTTTGTAATTGTTGGATCGCATATGGCCTAAATATTCAAAATATTCTGCGGAAAAGACCATTCAACATCGTGAAGTATAATCGAAAACACCTATCTAAACTAAAATTTAATAACTAAGAATAAATCAAGTATAGAAAATAAGAAACAAAGAGAATAAGGGTTTCAAGAAAACTCATTTGATTTGATCATACTTCACAAAACTCGGACCAACTCTCTAGGTCTAGAATTTTCCTCTGCCAGCCTTAAAACAACACAAATAGTTAAGATATGGCTCTCCTTTGACTCCCAAATGCTCCTTTAAACAATTCATAGCTTCAACCTGCCATAAAAGGATGATAGATCTCTCGGAGCTCTCACCTTCACGTGACTACTCACTGGCCTCTTCCCTTATGCTCCATCACTTTTTTATCCTCAAGAATACCTCTAAGAGCCACACATTGCTAGATTATTTGGTGATTCCTATGTACTTCTGCATTTCAAACTAATTTGGAGCTAATGACGCAGATTTTCCTAGCGTAACTTCGTTTGTGAGACATAAACAAAAGTGGCTCAGGCTTTAGTGTAGATTTACTAAGGGCAATATTGAGATGAGTGAACCGGTCAATCAGATGATTAGATTTAACTTCATAAGGATGAACAGCTAAAATAAGTCTACCAATGAAGTAAAAAGGTGATTGGAAAGACATTACTAACTTCTATTTGAAAACCATATTCCATCAATAAAGAGGTAGGCTTTTATTTTAGGCTTAAGGAAAAGCGGATCTCAGAAGATGATCAAATGAAGCAAAACTTTTTGCTTATTTGGAATATTAAGTTATATTAGAATCTATGATAAAATGGACATTAGGGGCTGGGAATTGCAAGTGCTAATAAAAGCTTTTTTCTTGGCCTTTCTAGCAAGTTACTTTTTGGTTTTGGATGTAAGGAAAGGCTTTTGTGATTTTTCTATTTCTAACCTTGAGGTAAGACGAGTAATAGATTAAAGTGGTTCTTAGGGCCTAGTTGATATGTGATTAATTGATTATACATTTATTCCATAACACTTAGTAATTAATGACATGAAATACTTAAGCCATTCATGTTAGTTCATTTTTGGGTTTTAGGTACAATTTGAAAGCGAAAGAACTATATTTGAGCTATCTTCTTGGGATTCACACTCATTTTTCTTCATGGAACAAGGATAAAGATTAGAGCTAAAGGAGACAAGAAAATATCAAAAGGAATGAGGAGTAACATTGTTGTGGCCATAAGATACATCTTATGGCCATGACAAATAAATCATGGTTGTGAGAGGTGTGTCAGGCCCATGATAAACTTATCATGACCTTGACACTAGTTGTATAGGTGTGATACCCCATGTCACGCCCATGCATGGTGGCTCACGACCGTGAGTCCAATGACTCACACTCACGACTGTGAACAACATATGCACACTTGAGAAAGCATGAGAGCTCACCTGAAAACCCTATTTTTTGTTATAAAAAACATTTTGCCGTCACAAAAAATATGAATCGTTTGGAGAAAGAGTGAGGTCTCAATTTCGAGGTTTTGGGATAATGAAAAGGGGAAAACCTCTCATCCTTTGGAGAATCGTGGAGGACTAGGCTTCCTGATGCCATTTCGAAGGTGATATCGATGCACGACTGTGAAAGCATGATAACTTACTTAAAAACCCTACTTTTTGGTATAAAAATAACATTTTGTCATCAAAATAGATACGAATCGTTTAAAGAAAGGGTGAGATCTTGGTTTTAAGGTTTCAGGAGAATGAAGAGGGGCAAACCTCTTATCCTTTGGAGACCTATAGAGGGAAGCCTGACACCGATTTGAAGGTGATATCGACACTAAAGAACCCAGTTAAGCATTTCTCTCCATTGTATTGTTGTTCTTTCCCTCTTTTCAGATTGTTTACGTTATCTTGTGTTTATTGATTGGGTATTGTATAAGGATACTCTTGATGCTCTATTGGATTGTTTTTCATGTGAACTCATTGCTAGAACTTTGAATATAATACGTAATAGTAGTGTTTGAATTTGTTTGTGGCATCTAACGGTATTCTATCATTAAGGATACAACAATCTGAGCTTAGGTGATTATTGCTTAGATTAGTCTGTTTTTCTCACTTGTAAGGTGGCTATCCGATTAAACTTAAAGAGCTTGTTCTAGTTTATCTGATAGTTATGGTTAATTAACGATCTCTTCTTAATTAACTAAGATCTAAGGAAAAATTGGGATTAGCAGAGTTTGTTGTTAACCTACAACCAATAGTTCAAAAAGGGTGGAGACGATAATACACTGAAGTATGTTTAATTGAGTGTAGGCCAAGATAGAAATAAAGAATCGAGTTCCCATCGAATTCATCACTTTCATCATTTTCAAATGTTTTCTAAATTTTGTTTTTATTAGTTTAGTTTCATTTTATTTTCTTATTTAAAACCAAACCAAACTATCCCATAATCTAAACACCGATTGATTTCATTTGAAAAGCTTTACACACTCTCTATGGGATCGACCTAAACGTACGTAGGTCTAGTTATTTTGTGTAATGCTACATCACTAGTAAGAAGGATTAAAGTACAAATTAGAAGTTGCATAGGGAGCAATCACGAGTGGTTTGTTAACTAGCTTTGTAGTTGATAAAGAAGAATTCCTTGTATTGAAAAAGGCCCTTCAAATAGGCACGCTTGCTTCAGCTTTAATTTCAATTAACTTACCAGGTGTTAATAGAATAATGTTCATTATTATTAAATGTTACCATAAGTTTAAGGAAGGAGTGGCATCATCAATCATTTTGCTAGGTGCCATATTATCTAGAGACATAACATTTATCCTTATTTCTTAGGTTATAATGTTGGATTAAACTTCATTAAAGAATCAGGATTTGAGGGTTTTGTAAAATGAGGCTCAAGTGGTTCCAATTGATTTCCTAAAGCAAATTTCTTCCCAATTGGATTCCAAATCTGATAATAAAAGGATTGTTATGGATTTTAGGGGTAAGAAAGGGATATTTTATATACCATCAAACCCCTATCATTATCTAATCTATGGATCTTTAGAGTTTCAAGTACAGACTAATTAAAATCAACGTCCAATCAAACCTTAGTATAACCAATTCTCCTCAGCCCAGCAGTATGTTTATCATGACACAAAGGTTTTTCAATGGAACTTGCTAGGTATTTAAGTCCTATAGTGGAATAATAACTTTTGTGGGATAAAATGGGAGGTGTTTCACACCTCTTTTGCAAATTCCATACTTGGTTTCATTTGAGAAGCAGTGATTTCCCATTTAAGTGCTCAAGGTCTTATTCTAGGACTTTCACCATATTAGATACATCAGTGAACCTGAATTGAAAACATTCATCCTCAGCAGCTAGAATCAGTTTTAATCCTAACTTTTTCTATTTTTCTCAACTTTATCTTCACTTGGGAAAAAAAGGGTTTCTTGTTAATAAAGTAGCAACTATGGTAACTGCTCGTCAAATGCTATGACAAAGTACAAAGAATAGTTGAACAAATATGAAGCGTGTTATGAGCTGCATTCAACAAGCATACACTATCTGTAACAAGTACAAAGAATAGTTGAACAAATATGAAGCGTGTTATGAGCTGCATTCAACAAGCATACACTATCTGTAACATGAGCAATTTCCATAACAAAAAGGATTCTTATATTTCCACTGCAGAACAGTGGAACAGGATTCATACATCATTATATGGAAACTACTACAATATGAGACTTAAGCCCACCACGGCGTATCTCCAGTTCTAAAATCTGTTTCAACCCAGGGGACAAATACCACCTTCCCTTCATCTATATCCGCATGAGCCAATGCAAGAGACTGTGCCAACAAAATGGAAGAAAATGATTGTCAGGCAAGCCAAGAGAATTTTCATTAATAATACAGAGTGCTTCAACTTCAAGTATGTTCAGATACTATAGTGTGTGATATTCGTGCTTTTACTTAGCATCAGTATGTTTTGAAGAAATAACTCATTTAGGAGAACATGTAATATGAATACATTCGCTTGAAAAAGGTGATGCGTTCAGCAATATAGAAATGCATTCTACTAAATAGGTTGCCAAAAGGTGATAGTTACTATTCTTCTTTAAAAACAAACTACATTGAAATTCTCTCATGATTGGTCATGTTACATTTTACAGTCTAACAGACAAATCGTTGGAAACTAACATAATGATTAGAAAGTAGTTCTAAGTTCCCAGTTCAGTGGTTTGAAATGATATTGAGCCAATCACGAAGCAAATGGTTTGATTTGCTTACCAGAGGAGCTGGACCTCGTACAACTTTTCCTTGTTCATTGTATTGGGAACCATGGCAAGGGCAAATGAACTTGTTCTCGGCTGAGTTCCACGGCACAACACACCCAAGGTGTGTGCAGACACCGTTAATCCCATATGTTGCAAGGGTTCTATCTTTCTCCACAATAAGGTAGGTCGGGTCTCCCTAAATTCCATCCAAGCATTTAAACATATGTCATTCTTAGAATGCTTCTATCTATATGAATTTTCCAGACACCCATATGCATATAGTTTTAGCCATTAAAAAAGTAAATCTGCTTGGAAGTACTCCAAAGAGCTAAAGTTCAAAATTTTCAAGTAAAGCAAAATGGTAAAACTTTCCAATTGATCCCTACTATTAGAACAAAGGGATAGCGTTGCTTTAAGGGAAAAAAAATTGTCTTCCATTTATAAAAATTTCTGCATGAATAACTAATAAAGTTTCATCACCTTCAATCCCTGAGTAAGTGTTCGGTCTCCAGGTCCATGATTCTTGAGCCATTGGTCTGCAACAACATCATTACCAAGAGCATCCTTCGCAATGGTACCCCCACCAGCACCTAGGTTCCTGACGTATATTTCCAGGCAAAATGGCAGGTGGGAAGAAGTTCACTATAAGCAAAACTCTTACGGAAGTTGACAGAATAGAAATTTCCAGGCAATTTGATGATTCGTAAATTAAATCAAAGAAAGACTTTGCAATAACACCCAACTAAACTGACTGGTCATTTAGCATATTCTTTCCTGCCTCTAGAATTGTTTACTGCATATTTTCAGTGAAGATTAGTGCCTCTCTTTAACTGTAACACGTATGTCATTTCATTCGGCAACTGGAAAGAAATCATTCTTTAAGATTTGGTAAAAATCGAACTTAAAAATAGCAATTTGATTGCGTTTGAGGAGACATACCAACACAATCAGCAATTTATAGTTATGGTTTGCTCCTTGAAATTTGAATGGGAAGAAAGTATTTGATATAAACGGAGCTTAGTTGGTAAACTTGATATAGTCCAAATCCCTCATCAAAATCTTATAGTTCTGATTACAATTAGAAATTTTAACAACAGCGAATACAAAGAAAGGAATAAGTATAGTACTTTCGAATTTTGTAGGATGAAAAAAAAAGTTCTGCTAACAGCCACTAATTTCCACGGAAAGAGTCATCACAACACCACTCTCTGCTTCTTATATTAAATTCACAAAATGTTGACATCAACAAGATACAAATGAAAAGAATGATAAACAAGTGCAAAAAACAAAGTTCTGCGATAATTTCATGGGGTTATAAAATAAAAGGTAATCATTGCTTACCCAGGTGGAACAAAGAAGTAGGTATACGGGAGCAGCATTGCTGCAGTGGGGAGTGAAATAGTGCCAAGAAGAAGCAGGTTCATGAGCTTCCTCTTACCCATGTCAGGGACTCTATCAGCAGGAATACTGGTGGCCTGGCATGCGATCCTCATCCGTTTGTCCTTTGATACCATATTATTCCTCGTTAGCTTCGCAAACCCGGCATGTGTGGGACAAAAGATGCCACTTTTGCTGGAGCATAGCTGGTAAACGATAGAAGCAAATACAAATATTATAACAAAAATCTAAGTGAAATCAAGATAGATAGAACATGAGGAGAAATGCGTCATGTGACATTCACCTGTGAGGGTGTTGCGGGGGAGAGAGTAGTGGAAGCCATGGATAGGATATGTTTGGACAGGAAATGGGAAACGTTCTGTGCTTCAAGGGATGATATTGTGCGGAGTGATGAAGTGCAGGGACATGCAAGAATACGGTCAAAACCACAACGACCACAACCGTACTAGATAAGGCGCATGACATTAGCCATAGCCACATGTTCATAGATGGCGCTGTGTTTTAGAATAATCCTACTAATTGACTGTATACGCAGGCTTGTGACGATCCAGTATGGTTCCACTCTGGAATGCTGGTCCAGTTGCTCATCTGATCTTTGAGGCTTTCTTGCTCGGCCTAAGCAGTTTGATGTGCTAACTTTAAGGCTTAAGCCTTTAAAAATCATGGTCCTTATTCCCGCCATCGGCCCACAATGAGCGTCCATGCTTTATAACAAAACCCCTTCCAAATTGGAGTAAATAAAAGAAGAAACAGTGCATGTCGACAACAGACAATAGCGGCAGTCTAGACTAGAACTACAGAGAATCAAAATGATGGTGCCATCTGCACGAGGGGCCGGCGTGAAACATGCAGTCATCATGTGATACCAGGTGTCTCTCTTTACGCTCTCATTCCTTACTAGCATGCAAATGCAAAAAAATCAAACCCGACTGTTCTAGATTTACCACGTGTTTTTGGATATGAAGCATTATTTGTGTTTGTAATTTGAGAGAAAAGGGTTACTAAGAGTGTGTTTAAAAAAGGGCTATCCTTTCATAAAGTTGAGGGGTCAAAGAAAAAGAAAACGGATAGGTCAAGAAATTCGAAAGTGGTTGCACTTGAGAGCATTCTTGGTTGCCTTTCTCAACTTAACAATGACAAAACATATCATTGTTTACCTTTTGTATTCCCACTTCCTCCATAGCTGCACCTTTAACTTTAACGCATTGATATGTGTATATATATATATAGATACTACTCCCAAACTATTAATAAAAATCAAACTCTATTAAAACAGTAGTTAAAGAATGATATTTGGACTATTAGCCACTTGTTTTGTCAAGTGTTTCTATCTCGTCTTACTTCTACCTCTCAATAAATCTTTTTGTTAGGATTTATATTTAAGATATCCTATTTTTATTTTTGGCATATCAATTGGACATGGGAATTCCTTAATTACTATTGAAGATTGCTCTCCTTTGGTAGTAGATAGTGTTTGGGATTTGAATTAACATAATTCACGGTAGTTGATTTTCTCTCTAATTCTATCCTTATTTGAAAAGGACCTTTTTAAAAGAAATTGGGCAGATTGCGTTAATAAGGGGATTGCTTGCTGACGTGGAAAATCTTGTAGGACATCTTTCTTTTGATGTGTATTATTGATTGCTGGTAGCTGCAAAAAAAGTTGTTGATTTTTTGTGTGAAAAATCGTGGGTGCAAAATTTGCTTGAAGGGCTGGTGCTTTTGGCTTGAAGGGCTGGTGCTTTTGGCTTGAGGGGCTGCTGCTTTCGGTTGTATGTGTTGAAGTATTATTGATCTGATGTTCTTAGTGTCTTGGTGCAGCTCCCTTTATTAATTCAGCTCTAACAAGCAGTCCACGATATTGATGTGTTGCTGAAGTTTTCTGAGTTCTTGAAGTGATTGATTTATGCAGATGTTGTTGATGGTGGCATGAAGAACAAGTGCAGTAGTATGTTTGTGTTTGTGGAAAACTTCTGATCTGGAGTTTTTACTTTTGCTGGTTTTAATTGTTCCTTTGGTTGAGTAAAGTGTTTAGGAAAATCCTCTGACGAGGTTAACACAAATTGGTCGTGTTAGTGGGCGTGAAAATCTTTCACGGGTAGTTAGGTTGTGGGTTAGTTACTTAGATTGAGTCATACGGGGTTGATCAATCTTTGTAATTTTTGTGAACTACGGTGGAAGCAATTAATCTGGGTGAGGGCTCCGCAGACGTAGGCAAGTTTGCCGAACTGCGTTACCAAACGTCAGTGTTTTATTTTTTGGTGTTTCGCTTTTGCAATTGTTATTTTTCTTGTGCCGAAAGGTTTATTTTGGATAGTCTGTGATTTTATCAATAACTTAGTTATTTCAATTGGTATCAGAGCGAGTCACCAGTTCAGAACTTGGTAGCAAGTTGGTGCAGATCCGAGATTCGCAGATATGGCTACGAGAGAGGGTGCATCAATCACCATACCTCCTTTATTGGATGGATAAAATTATCCATCATGGAAATCCCGAATGAAAGTCTTTATTCAAGCTCAGAGTACGAGAGCCTAGCACTCAGTAGTACATGGTTGGACGCATCCTATGATCATTGATGATAAAGGAGAGGAAATTCTGAAAGATCCATCTGAATGGACCAGACAGGAAGAAGAAAGTGCACTAGGGAATTCACAAGCGATGCACGCGAATTTCAGTGCCGTTGATGAAGGACGATTCTCTATGATTTCGGCGTGTGAAACAGCAAAAGAAGCGTGGGATGTTCTGCAAACCATTCATGAAGGATCAAAGTCTGTGATATCTTCGAAACTACAAATGCTAGCTGTGCGGTTCGAAGAATTGAAGATGGAAGAGCATGAGACAATCGGAGAATTTCGTGAAAAATTGAGAGACATTACGAATCAAGCTCATCAATTGGGAAAGAAGTACTCTAATGTGAAACTGGTGAAGAAGACGCTGAGATCATTGCCACCGAGATTTATTCCAAAAATTGCAGCAATAGAGGAGGCTCGTGATATTGACAATTTGTCATTGGAGAAAGTTATCGGCATTCTCACAAATTTTGAGATGAATCTTTTGCGGGGAAAGCAAGAAAAAAGCAAAGGATTGGCATTACAGGTGGAAACCGGAAAGAATGTAAATAATGTTGAAGATGAGTCAGATGAGAATGAAGATATGATCTTGCTCACTCGAAATTTCAATAAATGGCTGAAAAGAATGAAGAAAGACAGATCTGATCCTAGACAATATGGTGGGAGTTCATCTAATAACAATCCAAGACAACAAGTCAAAGCACAAAGAGGTGAACGGAAAGCAAGAAGGATTCAATGTCATGAGTGTCAGGGGTTCGGTCACATTCAATCCGAGTGTGCTAACACATTGAAGAAACAAAGAGGAAAGTCCTTCACCACAACCGGAAGTGAAAATGATTCTGAAAGTGATTTTGGTAGTGAGGAAGAATTGACAAATAATGCAGCACTGGTTGCATTACACAACAAAAGTCCAGTTACTTGTCTAGCAGTAACTGAGAAGGAAGTAACTGACAGCAGAACAGGGAGAAGACTTGAAAATTCCAGAATCAGTTCAGCTCGGAATTCAATTTCAGGCTATAACAGTGATAGGAGCAGCTGTGACGATAAAGTTGGGAACACTTATGAGAACTACAAGGCCTTGTATGAAAAATGGTTGAAAATGCAGAAAAAGAATGAGTGTTTGAAAGAAGAGAATCTTAGTTTGAAGAATACTATACGAGAACTGGAAAAGAAACTGGCCGTGACTTCAGATGAACTTGGAGACGCGAGAATGAAATTAGTTAGTACTGAGAAGGGATTGAGAATGTTGAATGGCGGTACGAAGAAACTAAATAAGTTGATTGAAACCAGTAAGGCGAAAGGAAACTTCGAAGGTATTGGATACAAAGGAGAGTCTTCGAAAGTTAATCAAGAAAACGCTGCCATATCCAGATCAGTCCAAGAGATAGAAGGATCGAAAAAGGGTAGAAGATTCATACCCACATGTCACTTTTGTGGGATGGTTGGTGGTGATGTTGTCGCCTGCAACCAAATATAAAAGAAATTACTTCCGTTAAAACAAATTAATGTAGTAGCGGTAAGCGGATATCGTT
>JANZLH020000153.1:467139-477199 GCA_026770325.2 Erythroxylum fimbriatum | reverse complement strand
TTTGTCTTTAAGATGACTATATGAAAAGTCTATTAACCTAAATGAGACCTATCAATTTCGTTTTTGATGATGAAAGAAGGAAGATGGTCCATCCAATATACATCTTTCTTCTTTAATCCAATGAATGCTAATAGGTTTCATTTTATCTTTATATCATTAAAAGATAACCATTAAACCATTTAATGGTAAGATCATTACTCCATTTAATGATGAAAATGCATGATAAATACCTTCTTTATTTAGTAACTCATTGCCAAATGTGCAGTTGTACATTCAGCCCTAATGAAAAACGAAATTGCACTTTACTTCGTTAAAAAATTTGTTTTAATTTAATTAATCTAGTTAATCAAATTAAACCAAAGTCTAACCCATTTCTAATTGTACATTTGGGCTTCTGATTAACCATTAATTAAAGAAAGCCTAATATTCTTTTATGGGCTTTAAAACCTCCATTTACATTTCCTACTTTGCTTGATAACCTTCCTTGAAGCCAAGTGAGGAATCTTATTGAACTTAGATAATTCAAGCTCCAATAAGCCCAGAATTATTTTAATCTCATTCGAATTAATTCTAGCTTATTAACTAAATGTCATTCTACTAAAGACAATTAGTTGAACTCTTGAATTACTAAATATTATGAGAACACATATTTTCATGTCCAATTACAAACCCTATTATGAACCTTATTATAGCCATCCACACAACAAAGGGTAAAATTATCGTTTTGCCCTTGTGTTGGTTTTTCCTTCTAGATCTCCCGTTTTACTCTATATGATGATTAACACACAAGATCTCATCTTGGTGTTAAGACTTGATGGGTAGCTAGTCCATCAAGCTACTGGCGTCAGTTTAATCACCAATCTCTTTAAAAACATCTAGAAGTTATGATATCACTATAAACTCTTTATTTGAATGAATTTCCTTGATACATGTTTCAATTAATAATTCCAACATGCAAACACTGGATTAATACTATGCAAAAATCCATTCCGATCATATCAAGAATTATAATGAAACACCTATGAGTTCACCACTCATCAAGATTGTGGTCTATAATAAGTGAATGCTTAAGTTATACATTTTAAGATTAAAGTAACAACCCACTTTATTCTTGAAAACATACTTGATTCCACATTCATTTAATAGTACCATTATCGATAGTCAACTACTATCATGATATAAAACTCATCAATCCCTTAAAGTAAACTCCTTTAATTACATGGAGATAAATCGCAACACTATAGTCTAAACCATAATCAAGTGAGCAACTTGATTATTCAATTGTGAATCCATTCATAAGAATGTTATTAATGGATTCACAGTTGGAATGTTATTATTATGATTTCCTCCATACTGTGATTTTTTATCAAGGACTTCAATAAATCAATTTAAGATCAACATTAAATCCATAAATGTATGAACATCGAAATAATGAAAAATGCCTTTATTAATCATAAAATGATTTGTACAATAAGTGCTAAAAGTGATTGCCTTTAGAGCACTGTTCTAACACTGTCTCATCTCACAGGTGTTGTAATGCGATTTTACACATTTTATATAATAATCTATTTACGTCCAATTATTTTTAAATGGTTAACATAGTATGTTGTTATTGTACAGTTTAAGAGAAAATATTACCTGATAAAATTGTGTTATCTTGGACAATTAGCTTATGAGATATACATTTAGATTTTTTTTCTTATTTAATTCTCAAAACAAGTGAGGGAAGAGATATTTTAATAAAAGAAGATTAGTGGATACAATTTCTTAATTACAATTACATCACATATATTAATGAAGCTAAAGAAAAACGAGAGCACACCTTGTCAGATGTTTCATAGGAATCAGAAAAGAAAGATCCCTAAAGTTTAAAGTTTCTTATATCTTGCTCTAATTGCAAAGTTCCTAAACCTAAGTGCGTTAGATTACAATTAAGAAGGAGATGAGGAGAAAAAGTGAAACAAAACAAAAAAACACATTTGAATTAATAAGAGGGAGAAGAGCGTGAAAATTGTGAAAATCGGGGGTAAAAATAGGAAGAGGACTTCATAACATTAGAAAAAGAAAGCCTGGAATTTGGAACAACCCATAGGAAATGCAGGCAATGGCCCTTGGTTTTCCTTTTCCCTCTAGAAAACCAATTCTATTTCTCTTTTACCCTTGCGCAAAAAAGAGCTTGATGGATTTGAACTTTAAAATTCTTAAATTAATGTTCACGAAGTCTTTGTTTTATCTTGCATACATTTGAAGATGAAGCAGATTTTATGCCGTTTGTAGTCCTTTCCAAATAGTGGTGCATTCCCACCAGTTAACTAATTAGCATCAAATGTTTGTGATTTAGCTTAAATATTAGATTTTCTCTGTATTGCATTATATATCAAAACTCATATTGCCTTATTTTCTAATTTGCTTGCTTTAATAAATAAAAAATATAACAAAACTATTAAATAAGTGTATTATATTAAATACACAATATTCTTTTTCGCAGGACCTATTTTATGTTGAATAGCGTTGCTTATCCTTCTTCTTTGTAGTTTGTAGTTATCCATCCATCCAGGTAAGTCATCCAACTAATGTCTACCATATTTGTTAGATGCGTTTGAGTTTTGTGCGAATGCAAAGGAGGTCTTGATTTTGTGTTATTGTTTAGAATAATTTTTATAATCATCGATGAGTTTTAATGTTCTTTAATAGTCTAAGTATTTATGTTTGGGTTATGTTTGAATCGTTGATGAGTAGATGTATAATTACATAAGTATTTGCTGTATGTGGAATAAGTTTGAGATCTTATAGATGATTTGAACATTAATAAATCCCTAGTATGGTTTATAGGCTAAAAACCCATGATGCAGCTCCCATGAGGCTTATCAATGAAAAATTCCATAATCCTAGGAGTCACAGCAAGAACTTACTTTCTTGATTCACAAATGTAAACAATGCCACATACCATATTAGTGAAATCAATTGTAGGTGATTAATTCAATTGATTAATACTTCAACTTCAATGTGATTAATTCAAACTCAGTATTATAACAAGAAATTCAAAGGTTTAATAGGCTTGACAATTCTTTTCCTAATAAACCACTAGGATGGTATATAGGCTAGAAACCTGTGATGCAGCTCCCATGAGGCTTATCGATGAAAAATTTCACGAGCCTATGAGCCACAGCGAGAACTTGCTCTCTTGATTCACAGGTGTAAACAATGCCACGTGCCATAGTATTGAAATCAATTGTACATGATTAATTCAATTGATTAATACTTTAACTTCAATATGATTAATTCAAACTTAGCACTAAAACAAGAAATTCATAGGTTTAATAGACATGACACACTACAGTCTCGAAATGAAGACACTAACGATGTCAAACTGTAGTAGCTACATTGTACCCCTACAGGCATGCCTATCTATCCATCACTGAGACAATGAAGAAGGTACTGTAACATTTTCCTTTAATTATTTGTCAATTTCATATTAATATGTTAACAAATCATACTGTATTCATTTGAAATGATAAAATTTGTATTTAAGTTCATACATGTAAGTCATAACTTGCCACCATTATAATATTATACAAACCATATGTACTTGCATGATTTATTTCTTATATATTTTGTTCAGTCGTGTTTTTCTATGTACATTTACATAATTCTAGTATATAAATTCTTATACATCATTTAAATATAAAACATCTTAAATTGTACTTAATTATGTTCATAAAATTAGTATGTAAATTTTTATAGTCATACTATAAACATATAAGCAATAAAATATGCATATAAATCATCTATATACATGTAAATTTCCTTTAGCATGCATTATTTTCAATATTGAATTTCAATGTTTAATTACCCAATTCACAAATGGTAAGTCCTATTTCATTTATTTTTAGTTGTTTGCAAAGTTTCATAAACATTAAAAAAAGGTTCGGATGTGATTTGGTAAAAATCGAAAGTGGAGAAACTTAAAATAATGCAATTTAGGCTAGCACACAGTGGGTCGAAAAATGGGCAAACATATCAATCCAGGAGCAAATCACACGATAGTCTTCACTTATTCTGCAATTTTCATATAGAAAATGTTTATATTAGGATTTGAGGTCTTCTAAGCAATTTTTCCTTATGTCTTTAGTTTCCATAGCATCAAAAATCAGGACATTTAGACTTCTAAATCATGAAACATGCACCAAACATCACATGCTGCTCCAAACTAGGGGCAACATCAGGTAACCATTTTTAATCTCAATTTCCAATTTCATACAGCCAGAACTAGGTTTAGATATCTTCTAGAAATTTTTATTTCTATGTCTTAAGTTTCATCTTCATTTAAAATCACCTAATTTGGAGGTCGATAGGCTAAGCTATGTCCAAAACAACAGAACTGCTTCAAGAGAACCAAAGATAGAATTCTATTAAACGTTACTCTCTTGTCATATTCAGCAAATTCCATGCAAAGTAACCCTAAGACACCATTACACACTAAAACATGCACTAACAGAAATAAAATTAAGTGTAGTCCCAAACCTTGAAATTTGCCAATTAGCTCTTCTTCTAGTTCCTTCTCTTCTCCTTTTTCTTTGCTTGATTCACCAACTTGAAGCACCACAAATATATATATCAATCCCAATTCCAACCTTATAATTCCAATCCTTCATGAGAAAAGCAAAAAAAAAAATGAAGATGATAAGAAAACCACTAATTTTTACCTTGATTTTAACCTAGGATTAGCTTGATTCCTTATACAAAAATGTGTGATTAAGAAGATGGAATGGAGAGGAGATGAGAAGAGAAATTATGGAGTTAAAACCATACATACACATTAAAACCATACATACACATCTCTCTCCCCTCTCTTCTACTCCCCTTTTCATAAAGTTTCTAGTCTTAGACACATGTTTCAATCCCATTAGACCATATGTTGATTTTTGGCAAAATTGCACATTTGTTCCTTCTTCTTCCTTTAGTTCCCACATTGGCATATAAATTCATCAATTGATTTCATTCTAGTCCATATTTCACATATTATTATTCACGTCCATGCTTAAATGAAGAAATTACCAATTTACCCTTATCATTTAAATTAATTACCATTATGTCCCTTACTATGCTTAGATATACTTAATTCTTTATGTTCCCTTCTTAGTACACCCTAGACGCACAATAATGCTCTAAGATATATATTGGCTCCTTACATATCCCTATTACTAAGTCGAAGGTTAAAGTCCCTCTACACAAGCCTAAAATCTCATTCACTACCTTCTTCCAAAGAGAGGAATAAAAGTTTCTTTTTCTAATGACGTGTTCACATAGGAGGCTTGCCTACTTGAATTCTCATGCCATGTTTGAAATTTAAGCTATGCCACCTTAAAAACTTCATTGCAAGCATCAATTGATGCATGAATATGAGAAATCCATCCTTTCTATACATTTTGTCAACTATAGGCTACTATAATTGCTTATATCAAACACAAAGAATGATAATACAATTGAATGAAACAAAAATCGCTAAGTGGCTATCTCATACTACAAATAATGATATCATGATAAATTCATATCTCTAGAGGCGTGCAAAAAAAATTCTATCTCACAACCTATGGTTTTATAATCCTTATGAAAAAGGGATATTATACTCTAATTTAAAATCATCTATGTCCATCTTAATCATAAACTTGTAGTTTTCAACATTGAAGTCTTTTAAGAGATGAGGGATAAACTAAAAAGTTATTAACCATTCACTGCTAGATTGCATGAAAGCTTAAGAACTTAGAGATAAATTATTCTAACACAAGACTAATTTTCATAAAAGGCTCATAGTCTAAGAAAAGATTTCTCACATTGGATATCAGTTAAAAGATGGATTACATGGGAATTAGTTACCTATATCCAAAAGGAATTTATTTCAAATTATTCATTATAGACCAAATGTGAATGTGAGCATATCTCCTCATCCTTTTATAATCCCCTAACTAATGTGAAGGTGACTAGATCTAATGATTCATTTAAAATCTAATATAGATGACTTACCATTAGATGACAGAAAACTTTCAAAATCATTTATAGCAGATATAGTGTAAATCTACCATAGCTTATGCTTGTGCATGAGACAACAACCAAAACACATCATTTTTTTCTTTTATATTTTTAAATCTATAGATTAAAATGAAGATATATTTATACCAAAATGTTGTTATTTTAGCAATGGACAATCATGCTTTGTAGGCTTTCAAACTAAGCTCTAATTAAGATGACCTTCTAGGCTGAAATCTAGACAATGCGGCCTGACTTATTGGCATTGAATTGAGTCAATATTTTCAACCCTACTCACGTTCATAGAATTATACTTGAATTTTACATTATAGAGTAAAAGCTTCAACCTTAAATGCGGGCTTATAATTAAATTTCAATGGAAAATAATAGATATGGATTAAAACCTATGTGAACTTAAGTCTAATTGATAGTCCAACAAGCTAAGGATCGATCTCTCATCATAAGGTAGAGATAAGTGACATCATCCTATGCATCCTCGAGTGATTAACAAAACCAATCATTATTTCAAGTAAAGAGATCATTCTCTTACAATCTCCCTGTAAACATCTTGTTTCTTTTTTTTCATTTAGCTTTACTAACTTGATCATAAGAAGGAAACCGGTGAAAAATACTTCGATACTTAATTTTACATGTCTACGAAGAGAAAACTCTTAAACCACAAGGTACGTCGAAATCATATCCTAGTCTATCACATCAAAACTATTTTTATAAACAATAGTTAAGAATCATATTCAAAAGATTCAAATACACTAACTCTATATCGCCATTAATGTGTCATCCTTCTATTTGGGAAACTTAAGTATTTGCCTTCAGGCATGCTTCCCTTTAATTCTGCCCTCATAAGCCCAGGACTCCAAAGGCGCACGTCACAAGTCTTCTCTATACATATGGCACTAAAGTCTTGGAAAATAAACAACCCATCACAAAGTAGCTAGGCAATTGCATCTTCAAGTATCTAGGCATCCATTGTTCATGACTCTGGCTTGGATGATCAGTGAACCTAACAAATCCTAGAGTCGAATGCGTTGGGTTCCGAAATTTGATAAATGGAAAACATCTCATTAGTTAGGAGATTATCTTATGCTAACATTGATACAATTCATTACTTACATTGGACACGTATCAGGAACTACTCAACCTCCGTGTTACAGTATTCTTAATTAAGAGCAATCCCAGACTGGGATTTGCATTCACTCCAACATTTACATATCTGAACTAAGGCACACTTTACTGTATGAAAATACCAGGAAGTTCGGCTAATTCAATGGAAGTTCTTGCATCTCATGAAAGATCAGATCTATACTATTGCCAAAGTGGGGACCATCTGATAAAGTAAACCATTGATCACTCGGGGAGATCCCATAAGTATCTTGATCATATCCACTGTCGAGCAAACATGGTTGAGCCCAAAAATCAACTTTTGATTCTTCAAGAATTTTCATGGACGTGAGATCAGTTACTGCACCACAATTTGCTTTAGCAATAGAAGGATAGCTAGAGCACAACGAAGACAGCTCTTCCCAAAACGTTTCCTGGCAGGACAAACAAGAACACATCTCTCCCATTTTTGGCTGGGAGGGACCATACGAAACAACAATTTCTTTCCCAAACATTTCTTCTTGGTTGACTGTAGATTCAAAGATTTTGCTATGATTATTTTTCACCTCAGTCACCTTAAATGCTGTCTGAGGTTTCTTCTGATGTTTCTTTAATTTGGTGTGCCAATGGTTTTTTATTTCGTTGTCTGTTCTTCCAGGTAATTTCTTTGCAATCCTGGACCACCTGTAGGAAAAGTTACTTAAATGAGCTCAAACCAAAAAAAAAAAAAAAACCATGTCTATTGTCCGCTGATACAATGTTAATGGACAAGAAAGTAATGAATCAACCACATCTTCAAAGAAATTCGGTTATTGTATATATGATACTGAACACAGGAAGTTTTTCACACTAGGGATAAAGTTGATAGGTATAAGGTTAAGAATACTTATTTCCAAGTTCCTCGTGCATTTGAATGATTAGATCCTCTTCTTCTTTGGAGAACTTTCCATGTTTTACACCTGGACGAAGATAATTGAGCCACCTCAGTCTGCAACTCTTACCACACCTTGATAGACCTGCAATAATAGGTAACTTAAGCTCTCTCTTGCGCTGGATTCTCACTGCTTTTACATACTGGATGGGAATCTCAAGGAAAGGACAGTACAGAAAAATGTAACGTCAATCATATTACCTATCTAACTTTATTTATAATATATACAAAAGTGAAAGCCTCGTCCTTCTTTCATTACTGATAGTTCAATATCAGCATAATTCGAAATAGTAATTGCGTGTAGGGTTTTATCCTCGGTACTTCGTTATTATGAACAGAAAGAAAAGTTAATATTGTACCGGCCAACTTGGGAAGTTTACGCCAATTAGAGCAACCATATCTCTGTATATGTGCTCGCAACTTATCATCTTCTTCTCGACTCCATGAACCTTTCTTGAGCCCATTCATATCGACAATGGCGTCTCTGATCATATCTAAGTAGATTTTTTCTCTTAATTTCTGAGACTTGAAAGTGCACATATGGCAAGCTCAAACCAACAGTTTTATTTATACGATAAATATTTTGGCTTGCTCAAACTGGCGATCTCGGGCATTAGTGAGTATGAGAGTGCCGAAAAAGAATAGAAAAAGAAAGTCATGATAGTAACTTGAAATATTGAACAATCATCTGGTGAGCCAATGAGCAACAACAATTCGGAATATCTTCTAAGTGCTGCGGTCAAGGTCCTCTGACGGAACATCATCCATTGCAAGCTCATGGTTAATTCCAGTCAATTTCAAGTGGTCTGCACTCCAGTCAATTGTGCAAAACCTTTATGTGGAATTTATTTTTGTTATGTTGCTTTAGATGCAGATATCAATTATATCTTATTTAACACTATAACATTTGAATTCAATTAGTTGATTCCTACCAGTCCCATTATGGAACAGTTAAAGACCCATTGCTTTTGGAATTCTATTTTCATTTTCTAAAAATTTCTAATAGTGCCCTAATTCTGTTGGAGGGTGGTGTCATCATATCAACTTAATTCATTATTTTCAGTTTTTCTGGCTTTTGAATACTATTTACAGACTGCCACTTCGATGCCCAGTGAGTAGATTTAGTATACTTCATTCTTTAGTATGACTTGATCAGTAGATTTATCGTTAATTATGATCTGTATTGCTTCAATTTACTCTAAATATGCCCTTTCATCAAATTTCTTAACCAAATACTACGACTAGTACAAAGATTAACTGCAACATACTTTGATTCACATATAAAGAGTGTGAATCTAGTTTTTTCTTTGAACACCAAGAGATTGCATTATGTCTTAAAAATAAAATATATCCGCTAGCACTTTTTCTATGATCAAGATCTCTATCTACATTACTATCACAAAAACTCATTAAATTAAAGTTTTTGGAAGATAATAAAATATATCATAGTCAATTATACCTTTGAGATACCAAAGAATTTTCATAAATGCCTTCAAGTGAACTTACAAAAGCATTTCCATAAGTTGACTAACAAGTCCAATTGAATATAAGACATCATTATAGAAGTCAAGAACTGCAAAATTCCCACAAGAATTTTAAACAATGATGGATCTACACTCTCTTTCCCATTAAACTTGGATAAATTTATTCTAAACTGTATAGACGTGTTAACTGGCTTTCTGTCAATGATGAAATTTTCATCCTCCATTTACATCACCTCAATTTATATGGAAAACATTAATCTAATGTCACTCATCTCAAATTTTTGTGTCATAAAATGTTGGCCCCCAAATTTTTTTTCTTGATGAATAAGCATGATTAGATGAATTTTGGGGTCTTGCTAGATTAGTGTACATTGGAATTAATTAGCATGTCAAGGTAGGTAAGATAATATGACATAAGTTAATTAAGGGAATTGAAGTATTAAAGTAGTAAGAGTGTGTAAGGGCAAATTTGGCAAGTCACATAAGTTTAGAAACCTTA
>JANZLH020000153.1:416805-442675 GCA_026770325.2 Erythroxylum fimbriatum | reverse complement strand
TATTTTAAATTCTTTAATTTTGTTTAATATTTAACCAGTTTTCTGACAGTTTAATACCGGTTAAATTTTTTAAACCTTAAACTTTATATTGTTTTAACTTTGGATTTTAAAACATTGATGTAACATGACTCTTATGCTTTTTTTCCTCTTAAAACATAATTTATAATATAATTATTAAAAATAAAAGATATGAATTGTGGTGACATTTTATGAAATATCAGTCTAAAATCTAAATTATGAGAGTGTAAAGAAAATGACAGTTAAAATGTCACGTAATAAGTTAAATTTATATAAAATTATAAATAAATTATTAATTAGTTCATAATTATTATTTTTAACCTTTTAATTCTCTCAAATCTTTAATTATGTTTTTACAAGTAAAGTTTTAATTTGAGATTATACAATTATCTTAAAATAATAAATACTTTATTTTATTAAAAATTTAAAAAGAGAATTTTGTCTATTTAAAATATATTTTAAACATAAATTGTTACAAATTATAATTTAGAATCCTTAAAAAAGGAGAGAATGAATGATGACCACAATCTTGCTAGAGAATATAAAAGGTTACATGGTCAACTTCGGCGTGGAGATGTGGATGGACCCCAAATCCCCATTGGCCACTTAGATTTCGTCTTTTGATTTCATTATCCAACATGGCTTCTTGCAAGGATCGTTAAGACCATCCAATTGAATTGGAGCAAAGACCATCACTCCATCTTTGTGATCTTGTTAAGCATTAGCCATGGCTGTGACATCTGGTGCTTTGTTAAACGGATTGGGATCATCCTTCTTGTGTGGAGGACATAAAAGCAAATCCCTCCTGGGTATTGGAGCAAATAGAGATGAAAACAGTGTAACCGCCGGTACTAAGAAGACGGTGGTGGTTGCTGCCGCTGCTACGCCTAAAAAATCTTGGATTCCCGCCGTTAAGGGCGGTGGCAATTTCCTTGATCCTGAGTGGCTCGATGGCTCGTAAGTTAGTTTTAAAGTTCCTCCTTCTCTACTACTTTTTCACTATACTATTGATCTGACACAGACATTTCGTCGGACACATAGGCTTCCAGGTGACTATGGTTTTGATCCATTAGGCCTAGGGAAAGACCCGGCATTCCTGAAATGGTACAGGGAAGCGGAGCTCATACATGGTCGGTGGGCAATGGCTGCGGTGGTTGGTATCTTCGTGGGACAAGCATGGAGTGGCATACCATGGTTCGAGGCTGGTGCAGACCCAGGTGCCATTGCGCCATTCTCATTCGGCTCTCTCTTGGGCACACAACTCATTCTCATGGGATGGGTTGAGAGCAAGAGGTGGGTTGATTTCTTCGACCCAGATTCGCAATCGGTCGAGTGGGCAACGCCGTGGTCTCGAACTGCGGAGAACTTTGCAAACGCCACTGGCGAGCAGGGCTATCCCGGTGGCAAGTTCTTTGACCCCTTAGGATTTGCAGGGACTCTCAAGGATGGTGTGTACATTCCTGATGTGGAGAAGCTTGAGAGACTTAAAGTTGCAGAGATTAAGCATGCTAGGCTTGCCATGCTCGCTATGTTGATCTTTTACTTTGAGGCTGGCCAAGGCAAAACTCCTCTTGCTGCTCTCGGATTGTAAATGTAGATGATCGATCTAATCACTTCCCTCCAACATAACTCGTTTTGTTTTTGTCTTGAAGGATTAAGAGTAATGATAGATCAATCAGAAGTAATTATGTTATTATCTTGATATTGAAAAAAACAAGTTTGCCAACATCTTTAAATCAGAACAATGAGTTCAGTGACATGAAAAAGAGAGGCTTCAATGGAGATGGAAGAACAATGGAAAAACAGAGTTACTAACTTATTAAATGCCAGTAGCCATCATAAACTCTCCTTCGCAAACTACTTCCCCTCCAACATAAGCTTTCCCTTCCATCTTAGCAATTCCGAATCGCTTCTGCAGCTTGATGAGTGTCATTCTCATAACTAAGGTGTCTCCTGCAATCACTGGTTTCCTGAATCTGACTTTGTCAATCCCAGCAAAGAAGAAATTATCACGAGAGCCTCCGACTTCCGGTTGCAAGATGACTAAGCCACCAACTTGTGCCATTGCCTTGTTTTGAATCATAACCAGTGCAAGTAAGTGCTTAAACAACTGAAATGGAAAGCATTTAACTTATGCAAGAAGATGTTAACGTATGAATCTATACGAGCGAGTTTGACTTATTTTATGAGAACAATGAAGAATATGAGAGATTTCACAGCAAATTGTCAACAAACTGCAACCAAAATCTCCAAACAGAGAGTCATCTATCAGTCCCTAAATAAAACCTATGGAAAATCATAACATTCACATCGAATATGTTAATGGAATTCATAAGGACTAGTCGTTAGCAGTTAGATTACCGAAACTTCTAAAAATCCGTTTCACGTCTAACTTACTGACATTAACTATGGGAAAAACAACTAAAACGATTCTATACAAACAACAAAACCATAAAAAAGGTAGCACTCAGTTTGCATCTGCACAACATTGAAGGGTTTTAAGTGAGCCCGGGAAAAAATTGGACCGGATTCAAATAGGCACATATACAATCAGAATACGTATCTCTATTCATTGTACTTCGCCAACCTAACTCTGATACCAACAAAGAGTTTTGAGGGAACCTGTAGAGAAATTTAAACGGATCCAAGTGAGCCCATATCCAATCAAGACATCATATCTTTACCCAAAACCTTAAGACTATATAAGTTATGAGTCCTATCTTTTTTTTTTTTTTTGAATAGATGAGTCCTATCTTTATATATAGCTCAATTCATCTTTATGTTTCTTTTCGACGTGGGATTCCTGCACTTGTGAATTTCCAACAAACATGATCCAACTCAGCCTCTGCGTGTTTATTCAAGAAGAAAATCTAGGGCTGTTGAAGAAGTCAAAGAACAGTTCAACTATTTCCTAAAGCAACTAGCTGAAAAAGAGGAACCATTATGTCAAGAAGTTGTGGACTGATTTCACACGTTCCACGTTCCTTTATTTTAGGGGATAGTGGAGATTACCTTTGTTTTAGATTATTAGTGGAGATTAACAAATAGTATAAATAGTTCAGGTGTTTCTTTTGTTTAGCATCAGAATTTATTTTCCCTAAAAAGTACTTTGTACTTGGAGAGCAGTCCTTCTCGAATTGGACAACCGTAATTAATTTTCAGTACTTGATTTCCTTTTTATACCTTAGCCATTCTTTTCCTATCTGCTCTTATCATTTGGTTCCGTTGCCGGGAAACGAAAGATGGGAGTCAACACCAGAAGCACTACTAATCCTACCACTGAAACTCAAGAAACCCGACCATCATCACCTAACCCAAGTACCGACCCCATAGCCACCCAACTAGCTGCCATAGCTTCCCAACTGGAAGTTGTGGATTCCCTTAGAGCCGAGGTAGCAGCCTTGAAAATACAATCTCAAACCACGCATCCTTCTGGCTCCAACACACACAATGATCCTCGAGACAGGGGAAAGCAAAAAGAGATTAACACGGGCAACCGAGAACCTCGTCGCAACAGTTGGCATTCCGACGAGGATGATGGTGATCATCCCTGGTGGAGAAGAAATCCAACACAACGACCTCATACAAAAATTGAATTTCCGAAATTCGACGGCGGTGATCCGAGGGGCTGGATTCTCAAGGCGGAGAAGTATTTCCGCTATTATCAAACTCCTGACGAGCTAAAAGTAGATATTGCAGCAATGTACTTGGAGGGCGATGCTCTAGACCTATTTTCGTGGCTTAACAATGAACGAGCCTTACTTTATTGGGATGAGCTAGTTCAGGCTTTCCAAGAAAATTATGGCCCGACTGAATTTCAGAATCCCGATGAATATCTATGCAACATCAAGTAGACAGGTACCGTGCAAGAATACCGCCAAGAATTCGCAAAAAGATCTGCGAGAGTGACCAATTGGCCTGACCATTGTCTCTTAGGGGTGTTTCTGAATGGATTAAAAGAGGATTTGAAGGCTGATGTGCGCATTCACAAACCACGGACAGTATACAAAGCAATGAGTTTGGCTCTTGAGTATGAATCAAAGCAAGGTTCAGCCCGTGTTCCGAGAGGTTCCAATTGGCTCAACTACAACCGATCTAATTCCACAAACCAGCCAGCTCGTCTTCCTCCCCCACGAGAAGGGCAAAACACTAATACTCCACAAGTGGTAGCCACCCGACAAAATCCTAACAACCAAGCTCGAAGTTGGGATGCGGAAAAGCAAGCTCGATTGGCTCGCGGCCTTTGTTTCCGTTGTAATGAAAAATATGGACCTGGCCACCGTTGCAAAATAGGAGGGTTTTCCCTCTTGGAATCCACCGACGTTATTGAAGATGAGGAACTTGCTGAAGTTGTTCCCGAAGATGATGAAGTCACTCCGTCATCAGAGCTTGCAGCCATCAGTTTTAATGCTATTCTGGGAAAATCAACAACAACAACTATGAAGCTCAAGGGAATCATTGGGTCTAAAGAAGTTTTGATTCTGGTGGACAGTGGGTCTACCCATAATTTTGTGGCTGATTCTATTGTAAAAGAATTAAATCTTACAGTGCAACATGTTCCCCTCTTTGGTGTGCAGATTGGCAATGGAGACATCATAAGGTGTAATCGCGTCTGTAAGAATGTTGAAGTGCAGCTTCCAGAATTAAAAATTACCTAAGATTACTACCCGTTTTCCATTGGAGGTGCCGATTTGGTCCTGGGAATACAATGGTTAGCCTCTCTCAACACCGTTCAAGCAAACTGGAATGAGATGTTTCTCATTTTCAATATTAACGGGCAGAAGTACAAGCTACAGGGTGTTCCACCAAAGCCCCAAACCGCACCAACTTTCCAATACATGTCTGTTGATACCATAAACAAAGGTCAGCCCATCTTTACCTCTACCTCTTCTACTTGTCAAGCTTTAATCACTGAATATTCCCCTGTTTTCCAAGAACCAAACACGCTGCCTCCCTTCCGACAACACTTCCATACCATACCACTCCAACCCAATGCTCCTCCACCCAATATCAGACCTTACCGTTATCCCTTTTCCCAGAAATCTGAAATTGAGAAACAAGTGGCTGACTTGTTGTTCACTGGTTTTATACAGCCCAGTTCCAGCCCCTTCGCTAGTCCAGTCCTTTTAGTCAAGAAAAAAGATAACACCTGGCGAATGTGCGTAGACTATCGAGCCCTCAACAAATTGACCATACCTGACAAATACCCAATACCAAACATTGATGAACTGTTGGATGAGTTACATGGGGCAAGGATTTTCTCTAAGATTGACTTGCGCTCCGGCTATCATCAGATTCGAGTTAATCCGGATGACATTGCAAAGACAGCTTTTCGTACACATTCGGGGCATTATGAATTTGTAGTGATGCCATTTGGTCTAACCAATGCACCTTCTACATTCCAGGCAGCCATGAACGATCTATTCCGACCCTATTTGCGCAAGTTTATTCTAGTATTCTTTGACGATATTCTGATTTACAGCAAGAATGAAGCGCAGCATCAAGAACACCTCCGGAAGGCGCTTGATTTACTTCAACAACACCAATATTATGCCAAGGCTTCCAAATGCTTGTTCGGCCAATCACAGATCCACTTCTTGGGACATGTAGTCTCTGCTCAAGGTGTCCAAGTTGATCAAGACAAAATACAAGCTGTTCGTTCTTGGCCGTTACCGACAAATGTCAAAGAACTACGGGGATTTCTTGGTCTTACCGGATACTATCGTCGCTTTGTTAAGAATTACGGGCTGATTGCTCGTCCTCTTACTGACCTTACCAAAAAAGATGGTTTTAAATGGTCACCCCTGGCTGAAGAGGCTTTTCATACTCTTAAGCAAGCTCTTATTACAGTACCGGTATTGCGCTTACCAGATTTTTCTCAACCCTTTGTTGTGGAGTGTGATGCTTCGTCGGTAGGCGTCGGTGCCATTTTATTACAGTCCGAGCATCCAGTGGCATATTTTAGTAAGGGATTTTCTTTATCAAACAAATTTAAATCTGCTTACGATCGGGAATTGCTTGCTCTTGTGTTAGCTTTGCAGAAATGGAAGCATTACCTTCTTGGGAGGCATTTTTTTGTCAAATCTGATCATTATACTCTTAAATACTTGTTGGAGCAGCGAATCACGACTTCCGAGCAGCAGCGGCTATTGCTCAAGCTTATGCCATTTGATTTTTCAATTATCTATAAAACAGGGAAAGAAAATAAAGGAGCTGATGCCTTATCTAGACATCCACAACATGCTGAATTTCTTGCATTGGCACTGCCAATCAGCCTTGACCTATGGGATATCCAGGAAGCTCTCAAAGTGGATCCCTACACACATGACATCATGCAATCTCTTTACTTGGATCCCTCCTCTCATCCGGATTTCCATGTCGCTGGGCAGAGACTTTATTATAAAAATCGACTTGTGATCCCTGACAATGACTCCTTGAAGCAGAAAATCCTCTTTGAATCTCACAACACTCCATCAGCTGGTCATGGGGGTTTCCTAAAGACTCTCAAAAGAATTTCTGCGCAATTCTTTTGGCCTCAACTCCAACGAGATGTTCGTTATTATGTGCAAAATTGCTTACAATGCCAGCAAAATAAATATCAAGCATTGGCACCAGCAGGTCTTCTTCAGCCTTTACCGATTCCCGATCGAATCTGGGAGGATATATCTCTTGACTTCATTGTTGGCCTTCCTAAGTCAAGCCGCTTTGACACTATTCTGGTTGTTGTGGATCGACTGAGTAAATATGCTCACTTCCTTCCTCTCAGTCACCCTTTTTCAGCCAAGATAGTTGCTGCAAATTTTTGCAAGGACATTGTTCGTCTTCATGGTTTTCCTCGGTCAATTGTATCTGATCGAGACGTAATTTTTCTTAGCCACTTCTGGCAGGAACTTTTCAAATTAAGTAAGACCAAGTTGCGGATGAGTACAAGTTACCACCCTCAGACCGACGGCCAAACGGAAGTGGTAAATCGATGTTTGGAGGCTTACCTTCGTTGCTTTGCACATGAGCAACCAACCGAATGGAGTAACTTCCTACCTTGGGCTGAGTTTTCTTTTAATACTGGCTTTCACACAGCAACTGGTACTACTCCTTTCAATATTGTATACGGCCGAGACCCTCCTCCACTTTACCCTTATGTACCAGGTGAAACTGCAGTAGCAGACTTGGAGCAACAACTTATCCAACGAGATGATATGCTGAAGCTTTTGAAGGCTAACTTGCTTAAAGCGCAGTCTCGAATGAAGTCTCAAGCAGATTCTAAACGTCGGGAACTCTCATTTGAGGCAGGCGATGCTGTTTTTCTCCGCCTTCAACCATACCGACAGAAGTCACTTGCGAAGAAACGTTATGAAAAGCTTTCCCACGTTTCTTTGGCCCCTATAAGATTCTGCGACGCATTGGTACAGTTGCTTATGAACTTGATCTACCACCAACTTCCCAAGTTCATCCGATATTTCACGTTTCCATGCTGCGACCAGCCCACGGCCAGCTACCTTCTTCGCCACCTGCTCCTTTACCTATTTCTGCAGATTGGGAGCTCGTTCTTTCTCCAGCCCATATCCTCTCACACCGTTGGGTTCGGGAAGCTGGAAATCCTACATTAGAATTACTTGTACAGTGGGAGGGCAGGTCTTTGGAGGAAGCATCATGGGAAAATTATGATCTTTTCGCTGGGCAATTCCCTTCTTTTCGCCTTGAGGACAAGTCGACTTTCCAGGGGGGAAGTATTGATACAACTCAGCCTCTGCGTGTTTATTCAAGAAGAAAAGCTAGGGATGTTGAAGAAGTCAAGGAACAGTTCAACTATTTTCACCATTATGTCAAGTAGTGGTGGACTGATTATTTTACACGTTCCACGATTTCACACGTTCCACGTTCCTTTATTTTAGGGGATAGTTGAGATTACCTTTGTTTTAGATTGTTAGTGGAGTTTAACAAAACAGTATAAATAGTTAGGTGTTCCTTTTGTTTAACATCAGAATTTATTTTCCCTAAAGTACTTTGTACTTGGAGAGCAGTCCTTCTCGAATTGGGCAATTGTTATTAATTTGCAGTACTTGATTTCCTTTTTACACCTTGGCCATTCTTTTCCTATCTGCTCTTATCAGGTGCTAAATGCAAAAGTGTCTTTAAAGCGTTTGGAGGAGCTATTTTTAGCTCGAGATAGAATACTTTTGCCGATCCCGCCACTTGATCCCAGATTACCAGCTATCTCAATTAAGAATGGATATTTTTCTTGGGATTCAAAGGCGGAGAAGCCCACTTTGTCCAACGTTGATTTGGATATACCAGTTGGTAGCCTAGTTGCAGTTGTTGGCAGCACTGGAAAGGGAAAGACTTCGCTTATTTCGGCAATGCTTGGGGAACTTCCAGCAATGTCAGATGCTAGCATTGTTATAGAGGAACAGTTGCTTATGTTCCACAAGTTTCATGGGTTTTTAATGCAACAATTCGGGATAACATACTATTTGGATCTGCCTTTGATTCAGCACGACATGAGAAAGCAATAGATGTAACAACTTTGCAGCATGACCTTGAATTGCTGCCTGAAGGTGATCTGATACGACTCATAGGAGGCCAGAAATTACGCTCACTTATCATAGAAAAAAAAAGAAAGACCAATGCCTTAGAGGGGTAGACCTTGTCATTTGGGGGAAACAAGGGTGGGTAAAGTTGTCATAGGAAAGGAAAGTTAGTTACTCTGACATGGGAATAAAACACTACTGGAGTGAGGGGGAATGATCAGGCAATTGTTATCTGTCATTTACGTAGTGTGAGCCTAAGGCTGGAGGAGCTAGAACCTCTAATTTCTAGCATACCTATCTTGTTCTTTACTGGTTCTTAAAGATCAATCAATATAGAATATTGTTCTGCCATTGCAGTGTTGCCATATTAGTGTTTGCTTGTGTGAGTTTTGTGCTGTGGAAGGAAACTGGTGTGCAGGGTCTATCAAATATTTTTGTTCATGATTTTTCTGGTCATTTAATCTGTACTTGCAGGCATCAATCTGTATTGTCACGCCTTACAGACATGGATAACATCAAAAAGGTAATTTTTCTTGTTACTTTTCTTTTTCAAGTATGAATTCCTCAAAATTGAATGTATCCCCTAACTGAAGCAGGTTATTCCAATATCACTAGTATCAATTATGAGTGGAGTGGTTGATCTGTAATGGTAATGGGGTGAGTGAAATTACCAATTGGAAATGGACTAACTTTGGCCTGTACTTATTTTCAATGATGCTTTCATTCTAAAAAGGTTAACATTAGTGTAATCTTCCAGGCCACTATTTTCTTAATTGTTATTGTCAAGCTGCTCCTATGGTCAAATATTTCTAGCAAATGAGAGAGCTACTCTTGTATGACTGAGTACTTGTAAACCACACAGGTGGTGTCAAGGATTCTTATCTGCTTTGTGCGCAAAAAATTGTGTGGCTTACTAGGGAATCTCAGATTTACTTCAAAAAACTGAATGCGATAAACTATCTTCCTAAAATTGCGTATATAACCTAGTAGGTCTAAATGAGTCATTTACCACATGAAAGGTTAACTTATCAACTTCCTTTTTAATGGATCAGTTGGCTGCTTGTAAGGGCCTGTAACTTGTCCCATTCTAGCCATGATAGTATATCATCTTGAGTTTCTATCATCTTAACTTACCATGATGGATGAAGCTTTTCTGGTTATTGACCTAAGTGTCCCATGGGTCAGTGACACAAAAACCATGTGGTCCATGCATATTTACGGAAACTCCATGTAACTTTAATTATTTCTCTTGTTATGATGTCCTGTGTTGAACAAAGGGGCGCCTGTGTAATTAGTCCCTTTGTGATAAAATATTCCATTGTTAGCTATCTAAATGCTTATTGTTACATTGCTGAAATGTACTAAAATGTAAGGTTAAGGAAATATCCTGTAGTTTTAACTCTTATCTTGAACCAAAATGCATCTCTTTTAGGTTATTATTCTATGGTTAATATATGGAACTTGTGCAACTGGTGGTATTTAGTGTTAGACCACATGTTTCCTTGAAGCAATTCTATCTTAGTTTGACATTGTAAATAAACTGATTGTCATGACTTGCTGTTAACAAGATTTGTGGCTTCTACTTTTCTACAAGCTTGTGCAAAGTCATTTAATTTGGTTTAGATGGTATCTTGTCTCCAAAGTATATGCTATAAATCCAACTGAGAAACCTTGTTTGTAGAATCATGTCTTCTTCTATGAGTTCACAAATTGCAGATCTATCTCCTTTTACATGTCATCTGATGTCTCTTAGTTTCTCTAAGTCAAAAATCAGTAAAACTAGCTCTTTATTTAGATCCATGTCTTAGATATAACTTCGTGAATGATTTTTGTTCATGTCATTTAGCAGCAGCCATGCAAAAAGCCTAAGACTTCCAAATATTGATAAAAATGCTAGTATAAAAGCATATATAAGTATAGGATGTCAGGTTTTATGCATGAATACACACCACTTTGGCCTTTCTTTTAGAAGTAAACATTTTTCCTTGATAATTTGGAATTTGGCTACAAAAACTACAGAATATATATTTTTGACCAAGATTTTAAATTGTGGATTGCGGGTTATTTTGCTATTGTAGATGACATGGATGCAAATGTGGCAAATTGCTGTAATGGTCCGTAGCACAACCACAATATTGCAACTACAATTGTAGTTACATTTCACAGTTTAAAATACTGTTCTTGACATACTTCAAATTACAGTTTTCATTTTTAAGGAAATATGCCAAATAACATTAATAATATCCAGTCATATATTCTAAATATGAAGATAGATTAGTGTGTATAAGAATTTAGAAATTAGATTTGAAACCTAGATTGATTGCATTTTCTTAGGATTGATTAGTGTGCCTTGTGAGCATCCCAACACTACTGCTAGATGATAATGCCTTTGTATGGTCCTGATCAATAGACAATCTTATTCCTGCAGGAACATTTCATAACTAGGTTTTTAAAGTTAGCTTGGAACTGTATTTCACAACCCAAGAAGGCTACAATAAATAAGTTGTTCCATCATCATTATGAGCTATTGTTGTTTCATTTATTAAAAAAAAATTTCTTGAGAACCCAATTTGTTTATTGGTTCCTCCACAATCAACTCAATTTAACCCTAATTTGTTAAAAGCTAGTTGCCTAACCCTTTCCCTGCATCACTTATTTGCCTGATGTGCACTATATCCCATGACCTAAAATTGTCCATAGATGTGAATAAATACTATTTTGTGCTCATCTCTTGCTGATGTGTAAACAGTTGATGTTTCAACTAAGTAGTACTGCTTATTGTAAATGTTAATTAGATTTGAACATTTCATTTATGTACTAAATTGGCAAGATAGAACAAGCATTTGACAATTAATTACCAAGACATGTGTCTTATGTGTGTATATCTGGTCATAGGAATCTGGTTGTCCTTTGTGTTTTGCAGTCATGTTCTGTTCGGGACTTTGATCATCATGCAACTCGAATTTTGGGGAAATTTGAGGTAAAAGCTATTGACTGATTCTTACCTTTTCTATAAACGATTCTTCTGGTTAACTGCCGATTCAACTGAAAGGTTGACTTGTTTGCCAGACAGTTGATACGTACTATAGGCATTCCAGCTCTGCTAATTTTGTTGGAAATGTTTCGGCGCCTCTTTTGTGTATCAGTTCTTTGGATGACCCTGTTTGTACAAGGGAGGCAATTCCATGGGATGAGTGTCGGTATGGAACAAGTTTATCTTTAACTTCTTAGATTTTGGTTTTTTGCGGTATTATTTGAGGTTTCATTTCAGAAGATTCCATTTGAAGCCTTCTATTTCCACAAACTTCATTGTTGCCACTCAAAATTCGTCAACATGGGAACAGAAGTGTGTAGGCAGACAGATCTGGGCACATCTTTTCATGGCACATATTTAGGGACAGGTTGGGTTAGCAAACCGGCCAACTTGATCTGACTTTCTTTCTCCTGTAACATGTCATTGCCCTTGCAACCTGTTTTCTCATTCTCCCTCCTGAACCTTTAAACCCACCATACGTAATCAAAACTATATCTCCTGTATTCTGCAGCAAATTTCTTCTATTTCATAAATTTCTTCTTCGTTTTGCTTTTCTGCATCTTGGTTTAGACTGATTCCTGTTTTGTCCATGGCTTTCTGTTCTCTCTCTTCTGCTTTCTTGCAAAATTCCGTTGTTGAAACCCATCTCTTGCAATAATCTGTACAGTTAAACACTTCTACTTACTTACTGCAAAGTTCCAAGTTGTTGAAAGCATCTGCTGCTCCTCCACTTCAGGCTATTTAACTGTCTACTGCCTTCACCATTGAACTCGAGTTCTCTTCCTACTTCCACTGTGCTTAATTTCGTGAGTATTGCAGTTGAATTACAATAACTTAAAAGGGTCTCTTGATGTTTGCTTTTATTTTTAGATTACATGGATTCCAGTTATAGGTTTTCAAGGCTACTCATTTTCCTTGGACTACGAGGTTTTCAAATAAAGCAACAAAATTTAGAAAATTAGGAATGGTAACAGTAATGGATCTCATTGAGTCTCATGTGAGATGCTAAATAGGAGTTTGGATGGCTAATGAGAGCTAAAATGGATAGTTTTCTTATGTAATCACTAGTTTTCATTATGTAGTCACTCCATTATATAATGAAATGGAGTATTTGACATAGACCAAGAGTATTATCGTACTTGGACAATGAAGTGATATCCTCATAGGACTAATGACTCTAAGGCGTTAGTAAATATTGAAAAAAAAATATTTAAAATAATTTGAATTGGATCGGGTTTACAGGGATGGATGGGTCATGTTGGGTTGGGTTTTGGACAGCCCTATTAACCATCATATTGATTAGCATTCCATTATTTGTCCATCATCACAAGGTCGATGCCATAATCTTCCAGTCTACTGCAATCAGCTTGAAGTTCAAATATTTTATTTGAGCTTCTTGATTACCAGCTGCCACTATGGACAACTATTGGAAAGCCTCATTATTGTTGCTTACCTGAATTGATTTTAAAGCATTTAAGGGTGGCACTCCTTTTATGCTTTAACAAGATTTCTAAGTGTTTGCTTATTTAGTCCAAAACTCTTTCCCCCGTCTTCTTTTATCAGTTAGTTGGCAGTAAGGCAAAGACTTCAAACAAGAAATAGGTGCCATGGTATTCAAACAACCTTATGTTTACTATGTCAAATGGCTACTGAATCAAATGCTCATTTTTTACAATGCCCTTACTCAAGTAATTTGGTCTAAAATCCTGCATCTGATGCATTTAGATTGTAATGAGAGGGAATGGCCTCTTTTTGTGGGTTGGGCTGTTGAGATGGCCAAACTTATGAAGCAGGATGCTTGGATATTCTAAACAGCCTTCATTTGGTCCATCTATGCTATCTGGAGGGAAAGGAACAACAGGCTTCACAAAGGCCTAGCCATGGACTAATATGCAATGTCAGCATATACAATCTTTTGAATTAGAGAAATTCTTAAGTCAAACAAAGCACATCTCGGAGTCACAGCCCAAATGAAGATTAGTTGGGAACTTGACTTGAACTTGTAATTATAGGCCTCCTAGTTCTGTACACCTCCCTTCTAGTTTGTCTTATTATGTAGCAAGTTGATGGGATTCCTGTTAAGGTTTTATCATCATACACTCTACTGTTGAAAACATAAAGCGTAGTCAATACAATTACTTCATTTCCCCCCCCCTCCCCCCAAAAAAAAAAGATTTCTAAGTGTTTACATCAGTTTATATAAACATTAAATGTTTTATTTATTGTAGGGCAAATGAGAATATAATCCTTGCTACCACCCATCATGGAGGACACCTAGCTTATTTTGAAGGACTAACTGCAAATAGTTTGTGGTAATATATCCCTCACCTTGTATCAGCATTTCAATACTCTCTGTATCTAATTTCTAAGATCTAAAGGCCTGTTCTTCATGTGGGAGAATTCCTTTTATAATGGTCACATTTGAGTATTTTCCATACAACAGATACTAAAGTGGTCACATTTTAGTCTTCTCCATACAACAGATATTAAGAAGCAAATATTTTGTATCATGGTATTGTTAACTTGACCCATATTTGATTTTATAGCTTACACTACCTGTAAGTACTGTAATTGCATTGAAATATATTACATTGAGTCTTCATTAAGTCTGATATTTTATCTCAAAGACAGTTGGATTTGAAGACATCTTAGATAAATCATGAAGATACTTCATGAATAGTTCTGTTTAATATAGCTGGTTATACAAGAACGTACATACATGCACATAGTAGTTTCATTTTCCATAATAGGAGTACTTATTGTTGTGGTCTTGCTATGTAATTCTAGCTCTCAGACGAATAATTCTCAACTACTAATGCCCATGCGTAGTCATCATATTTGGTTCCCATTTGGTCTGATTATAAGCATGCTTGCTTTCTCCATCCCCTTACTGCAGGTGGGTAAGAGCAGTTAATGAGTTCTTTAATGTCCTTCACTCAAGCTCGTTGAGAAACAGAAAGGTGCGAGTTAGATCACTCCTATCTTTTGTCCAATACAACCATAAATCTATGCTAAGATAAACACTCCTGATTGAAAGTACAACATAGCGGCTAGTTGAGCACAAAGTTTGGCCAGTTAAGGTTGCCCATTCTGGTTATTGAATACTTGGATGTTATTTGTTAGGTTACAATGAAATGAAATGAATTGATAAAGAAATTTGATAATGTAATATATTAAGTCTGCATGGATAGGCTATTCATGGGTTTTACATTGTTAGAGATGTAAAGCAAATTTCATGGCATTGTAAGCCTAATAAACGACCAAACAGTACTAACAATGGTGTAATGAACTATATTACATCGGAATTAAGTTATTGCCACTTGCATCTAGAATATTTGCTACTTGGAAGAGGAACACTTTTTTTTCGTATATCCACTCTGTGGTTGTGTTGATTGCATCTGCTAGCCAGTATATGCCTCCCTTTACTCCAACATCTTAATTCTAGTTTAAAAGCCTGATTCCTTGTGTCGATTAATTCGGCTCTGAAGCTGCAACAACTAACAATGTTTTATGTTATCAATTGCAAAGAGCATCCTTATGAATGGATTTGTAAGATAGCAGTATGCTTCTGTGTTGCAGAGGAAATCTTCTAGCTGGACAATTCCACTTGAATCTTCAATTGATCAGGGACCTTACGTGAATGTTATGGAAGATGGAATGGTGACTGCAGTAGGAGACACTGAAAAGGATATTGTTGCAGAGCATTTACCTAGTGAAGATGTAAGCTGCGTTGACAAGGATCCAGACTCCATTAAGAGCGAAATGGGTGTTTACATGACAGAACAAATACAAAAGGAAAGCGAGTCAAACCATCCACCAGATCCGTGTCTGAATGTTTTGATTGATCCTGTGAGACAACAGATAGGACAGCTCTTGAGTAGGAGTAGAGTTTCAATCTGGCTACTTGCATACGTTGCCATCATAACAACTTGGCCACTTGCTGGTTCTGCTTTGTTTCTGTTCATCAAGAAAAGGTTCAAAAACTTTTTGCCAGCTACCGTACTGAGAAGATAACTGGATGCACATAATCATGAGCAAGTTCCATCTTAACGCGGTGAATTATCATTTATATGGGGTTCCGAAAGTTGCTATTATAATGGTTCAATACACTACCTCTGTAAGTATTAATGAAGATTTCACTGCATCTGATAAAAATCACCATGATTTATCTATGAACACTCATTACAATTTGATCAGATATACAAGGTCGGTGTTAAAAGTGATGTGGCAAATAAAAAGGCTATGGTTGCAGTAGTGGTGCTCCGTCATTTTTCATGTCATTCGTGAATTTGAAGGAACCATAGGCATCTAAATCCAGACATGTAATAAGGTTCTCGTTGTGGAACGATGTGATTTCTCAACATGTGGAGTGAGATGTGTATATCAACTCTACCGCTGTTGCTGCATTGGACAGTAATTGGGGTTCATCATATTTCATGTTTACTATTTTCCTTTGTCCACTTCATTGCAACATTTCCTCTTTTTTAAAATACACCGATGCTTACTCTATTGGGTTTTGCTTGGTTTTATTCCTTCGGTTTTGGACTCTGGAGTTACATTGCACAATTTTTAGTTATTGAGCTTTATTTTGAGTTAGTCAGGAATTCCTAGGTTAATCATATTTCATTTAGTCTTAACTACGTTATTTCCAATCATGGAAGCTTTTGTTTGAATATTTCAAATCTCAATTGAAGTAAATCTACTTTAATTTTAGCTAATTAAATCTTAATGTAGTTAATCAGCTTGTAATTGTGGGTAATTAATTTTAATCAAGATTAGTTAATTATTATTTGTGATTAATTATGCTTATTTAGTTTTGAGTTTTCTGTGTTGTAACATCATTAATTAGGGCTTTTCTAAGTTTAAATCTATGGATTTAGTTTTTTTTTTTTATAAACAATATAAGATTGAATTTAGTCTCATGTAGGATGATTAGATAAAATTTAGGTTAATATAAGTTCAGTCTATTGGGGTACTCAACATGTACTACAGTTAAATGGAGATTCTCATGAAGTTTTCGGAAGTCAATTGATTTATCAATCTTTAAAATATTGAAAATCAATGAAATATAATTAGAGGTTATAGTACACATTATAGAAAACTAGATTGGTCAACTAGACAAGTCACTAGCTGGGAGACCTTAAAGCTCATCATGTAACAATATAGCGTATGATTCTAGAGAACAGAACGATGACTATCTTGAAGAGTGAAGAAGAGGTAAATAAGGACAAGAAAGAGGAAGTTAAGTGAGAGGAACCCATTGTTGAGGAAAAAGAACAAAAGAACAATGAAGAGAAATTCCATATGTCAATTGATATAAACTATTTTTAACTTATGGCGATGTGTATTATTTTTTTAAAGTGATCGACACTAGATTTTATGAATTTTCCAGGTATCATTAATCAAGACATATATGAATTCCTTGCAATGTCTAAAAATATATTTTACCACAATTTCACTATCAATCACCTCTTAGATGTTAAGTTTACCTTCTCCAATGCAACCTAATCTGCATTCTTATTAAGCACAATATTCTCGCATCTTCTCGTTAGAGAATCATGATGACTCCTCTTAACATGTTCAAACTACCTAAACTTTGTCTACCTAAATTTACTATTAATATTAGTCAATCCCAACTTGTCTCTTACCACTATATCCTTGACCTTATTTCTTCTTGTAAGGTTGCACATCTAATTAAACATCCTCGTCTCCGCTACCTTTAACTTATGATTATGCACTTATTTAATGCGTCCAACTTAATTGCTAAACAATATAATTAACCTTTTAGGTTGGATGGTATCTTCTTGTCATATAAAACTCTTAAGGTGCCCCTTCATTTAAGCTACCTTGATTTGATACAGTGAATTATGTTGTCATCTATTTTGTCACCACCTTGGATGATGAGTCTAAGGTACTTAAAATAACCTTTCTATGATATAACTTTTATACCAATCTTGATCTCTATATCATATGCAACCCTGCGACTGGAAAAATTACACTTTAAGTACTCATTCTTAGTCCTACTAATTTGAAGTCTTTTGATTTTAACGCATCTCTCCAAAGTTCTTGCTTGACATTAACATCCTCTTTTATTTCATACACTAAAATAATTTCATTAGCATACAATATACACCAAGGCACATCCCCTTGGATATTATTGGTAAGCTCATCTGTAACTACTGCAAATAGGAAATGGCTCAAAGAGGATCCTTGGTGTTACCCGATATTGATAAAAAAAATATTATGCGTCTTCTCATATCATCCTTACTCTAGTTTTAACACATTCATACATATCCCTAATAACTCATATATAGATAACATAAACTTTCTTAGCTTCTAAACACTTCCATATGACTTCTTTAGGTACCCTATCATAAGTCCCTGTATTTGTCCCTGTAATATTTCATTAATCGTCTAAGGAGATGTACGACTTCTATCATAGACCTCCCTGAAATGAAACTAAGTTGGTTTTTTGAGATAGATGTACCCTTTCTCACTCTTTTCTCTATCACCCTTTCCCATAACTTTATGGTGTGACTAAGTGGATTGATGCCCCTATAGTTGTTATAACTTTAAATGTTGCCTTTGTTCTTGTAGAGAGGAATTAATGTGCTAAGTCTTCACTCATCTAGCATTTTGGCAAACTTGATGATCACATTAAAAAACTTGGCTAACTAAGTGAGACCTTATGCGTCTAAACTCTTACACACCTCCATAGGTAACTCATTAGGTCCTATTATCCTTCCACTTTTCATTTTGCTCCTCCTCTAATTTCTTCTCTTGTAATACATTGACAATAAACAAAGCTATATTATTTCTCAGAACTGCTAAAATCACCTAAGAAAATGTTTTTATCTCTGCCTTCATTAAAAATCCTATAAAAGTAGCCATGTCATCTTCTCTTGATGTCATTTTTATCCAAGAGCACCCATCCCACTTCATTCTTTATAAAACAAACTAGATCCATGTCCCACACTTTCCATTCCCTAACTCTGGCAACTTAAAAATATCCCTTTCTCTATCCTTATTTTCTCATATTTGATACAAGTTCTCATCAACTCTACTTTTGGCTTCTGAGACTATCTTCTTCACCTCTTTCTTTGCTAACTTATTACTCTCTCTATTGGCTACCCTCTCTTAGTCCTTGTTCTATCTAATAGAACTTTATACGTAAATCCAATAGAGCTTTATACACAACCTTCTTGACCTTTACCTTATCTTAGACGATTTCATTCCACCACCAAGACTCCTTCTTACTATCCCTAATTCTAGGTTAATTAAGTTAAATCTATTTCTAATTAAGACCTTTAAAATTACATTAATCGATTCATGAATTTCACTATTAGGTTTAACCCTAATATAAAGCAGATCTATGCCGACCAATTTCTAAGTTTGCATACAACTCTTTTCAATTATGTTAGATCTATTTATACAAAGGATTTTTCAATCTTAATAGCATGAAATCATATATGAAATAATATACTAACAATAGTCACTACAAAATTAAGGAATAAATTAAATTAAAATAAAGTCACTACAAAATCCATCCCAGGGTTCATCTAATCTAGATACTAAAAGGTATGTAGCTCATTATAATAGAAAGAAATCTCAAAAAGAAAGAATAAAATCCTTAAAATCTCCAAAAACTTCACTCTATATTGATTAAAATCCCCTCTAAAGTGGTTTCCTTGGTTGTTTCTTTGTTCTTTAGCCATTCAAGGATTCCTATCTTTGTATTTTCAACCTCCTTTTGTTGTCTATAACTTAAGCTCATCTTTTTAAATTTGAAAATTGGATACAGTGAGTTACACGATCATCAATACCAACATGTTGATGATTGTGTTCTTAAATTATCATGTGACATTATTCGGATCTAACATATGCAGAGATACATGCTTATACTATTAATATGGCCTTCTCACTATTCAACACGAGCATATTTCCATTCAACATAAGTGTGTTTTGTAGAAAAAGATTCAACAAGCCTCCAAACTCTCATACATAACCATGTACATTGTCTTACACTCTATTACTCAAAACTTGTCAAAATTCATTCATTTTTGCTCCAAGGGAGTGAATTAGATCTAAAAATAAAATTCGAACAACTTAAGTAACAAAATAAAAAATAATACTCATAAAAATCAAAATGCATTAAATATAAGACCAAAAATATGACTAAATCACTACTTATCATATTCCTTACTGAAAAACATAAAAATAAAAGAATAAATATTCTAAACACAAATAATTAAAATGGGATATAAATTTATTAATAACTATAAACATATAAATTATTGGTCCATGAGACTATAAATATGTTCAAATAAACTTGAAAGAGAATCAAATTTGTGGTTGGGTTACCTAACAAGCACCTCTATATAAATATTTAGCTTGACTCTTTCTTCAAACTTAGTTACTAGTCAAAATAATATAGTTGATGCCTTCTTCTTCCTTACAAAGTGTACGATGTAAAGTTCATCATCTCTCACTTGGACTTTCTTTTTTTTGGAAAGTACGTAAAATATTCATTCAAAATGGTGGAAATTACAAAGAGAACTGAAAGTCATCACCAACAATTGGAGTAAGTAAAAAATCAACTAACCAATAATCAGAGAATATTTGAGTTGCACTATCTAAATTCGAATTTATTGTTTTATTCGAATGGAAATGAGTTGTTTATGAGGACTAGCCAAAATTGTCATTCTAAGCTTACGAAAGAACTCCATCTATGTGAATTTGTTGTATTGATATACTTTTCCAAACATCTTCGTGTTTCTCATCCTCCACACAAAGTGGACTAGCATAGCAAAACTTGTTCTAAAGACCTTATGATCCTCTTTACTTCTCCATTTTAGTCATTTATCCAAGATAAGGATTCTAACCAACTAAAATTCATGTCTTCAAGCTCAAATAAACTGAGAATTTTTCTCCAAAGCAGTTTTGTATGACAACATTTGAAGAATATATGATCTAAAGTTTCATTAACACTAGAACATAAAGGACAAGACTTGTTGGAGATATAAAATTTAATCATGTCCCTAGTTCCTAGCTTTCACTTAGTGGTTAACTACAGAATAAAGGAATGAGCTAGAGAAATACCAAAACTAAAAATTAGCTTGTAAAGAAAAAAAAAACTGATGGGTGGTCCAAGTAAATGTTTGCATGACTGAGTTGTGAACTTGTGTGAATTGTGCAACATCTAGCTGGCTTGATCCTATTGTATCTAGTTTAGTAAGTAGTTTGGCATACAATCAGTTATTGGCCTAATTCTCCTAGCTGTATGAAAAGCCAATATCAGTTGTTATTGTAAATGAGTTTATACATCTCAGTATTCTCAGGTATTACCCCTCTTGGAGTCAGAATTGTAAGATAAAAGACCAAGTGAATGCCAGTTATCCAACCATAATTTAGTGCTCTTCCCATCCTTGATGTAGTGCTTGATATGATTATGCATAAAAGGCCTAGTAAGTATGATTTTTTGAAAGGTATAGGAATGAGTACATTTATGAGAGATTGCCTAAATGCTTCCTTGTTTGATGTGAAACGTATGCATCCATTTCACCAGAAGACTCTCTTTGTCATAACAAATTCTTCTTAATCTCTTAACTAATAAAATCTTGTTCATTCTGTTGGTAGAGTTGATTCCTAACCTACCATATTCTTTGGGAAGATACATAACACTCCATTTAACTTTGGAAGTCTTTTTACCATTTGAATTTAGACCATGCCGTATGAAAACCCTAATACACCTGTCAATTTTCTTTAAAACTCCTTTAGGAATAGCTAAGTGTGACAACCAATAAACATATAGATTGTTGAGAATGGAAATAGCTAGTTGTAACCTACCTCCATAAGATAGAAATATGTTGCTCTAGATAAAGATTCTTTTATTCACTTTTTTAATAAGAGGTCTGCATTCAACTTCCTTTAGCTTCTTAGTGGAAATTGGAATTCCCAAGTAAGTGAAAGGTAACTGATGTATAGGAAAACCAGCTTCAATGAATAATCATGTTGAATCATCTCTACTTTGCTTAGAAAGATAAGCAACACTTTTATGAGGATTGTATTTCAGGCCCGAAACTTGCTGAACAACAAAAGAAAGTTGACTGATACTAAGTTCTCTACATTGAAAAGTATATACGAAATTTGAGCTTTCAACAATGCACATCTGTAACAAAAGAAAGTTGAGTGATATTGAGTTCTCTACATTGAAAAGGATATATGAAATTTGAGCTTTCAACAATGCACATCTATGTCATTCTTTGAAGCACCTCTATAAATAAATCTTCCTATCTTATTCCCCTAGCAGCTTGATAAATCTGTGTAGGTTCACCATTCATTAACACTGAGAATGAAACTTTAGAAATGAAAAAGTGTATCCAGCTAATGAACCTGCTAGTATATCTAAAAGCATAAAGTGAATTGATGATGAAGTCCCACTCTACTGTATCATATGCTTTGGTGAAGTCTATTTTGAATGCACAACTCGTGACTTGTACTTTTTGATTATAGTCTTTGAATAGTTCTTGAACTAGCATAATATTGTCACCCATACTTCTACCTGGAACATAGGCCCCTTGACTAGGATTGATTATGTTTGGTGGAGTAATCCTTAATCTGTTAGCAAGGATCTTTGAGATGGTCTTATACATCACATTACAGCAGGTAATTGGTTTATATTCATTTAGCTTCTTGCCATCCTTTTGAGTTCTTCTTGATCATTTATCAATTTTCCGACCTCATTCTCAAAACAAAAAATACCATTTATGTTTCTCCTCCCTTGTATTACACTAAAAAATTATTTAGCGTTTATGTCATTTTATTGTAACCATAAAAGTTCTTGACTTTTATTTCAACTGATCACTATATTCTTTATCAACTTTAAAGTATTGGAACAAATCTGTCTTCTCTTTCTTAATAAGATTAGAATTTTTGGAATTATTAGTCAAATCCTTCTAAGTCAAGGTTAGATTCTTCAAAGCTAGCTTCTTGCTAAGTTTTAAAAAGTTTGAATTATGCTTAAGAAGCTTTAAACGTTCAGCTTTGACATATTTTAACAACTGAACACATTAATAAGCTTTTGAGCTTTGAAAATTGATTTCAATAGTATGTGCAATAATTAAATCAATCTAAGAATGTTTGAATAGTGAGTTAAAGAACCTAAAAGGAGATCTTATACTAAAGAGTTGCCTCTCAAAAGGACTTTACTAGGTGTGTGATTCGAGAATAAAGGCTCCTCAAAGATTGCAAAACTATCTATAATTTGTGCAAGCCACTTGTTATTCACTAAAATCTGTCTAGCTTTCTTTTACAAGTTTATTGCCTTTCTGGTGGTTACTCCATGTGAAAATATGACCTTGATATCTTAAATCTATAGGTCTTAGCACAGAAGTGATAGCAGACAGCTCCCTAATATCAGCATGTGTTATAATTCTTACTCCAACAGATTCAGAGAAAGAGAGCAAACATTTAAATTCTCCTGTCAACATCCAAGGCATAGTATTGTTCAATTTAATATCCTGTAACTCCTTCCATAAGTTGTCCCTTTAACACTCCCAATTGGAAGCATATACTATTGCAACAGGGATATTCAAAGATTTTAGGCCAAGTTCAAAGTGAATAAGCAGGTCAGTGTAGAACCATTTGAAAACAATCACATAATATGGATCCATTGCAACAATGAGCCTTCCATTAGGATGTTTAGAATGATTGCTTAAGCTTTTCCAATTTGTAGGTATAGAATTCAACCCCTTATGAATCACTTCCTCTTTAATCTTAGTTTCCACCAAACCAACAAAGTAGGAATGGGTAGGAATGGCTAGCTCTAAGATAGTCTTTTAAATATAGTTGTTTATTGGGACAATTAAGTCCCCTAACGTTCCATATAGTGAACACCATTAGGGATGAGGGGACTTCATCCTCTTTTTAGATTTTCTATTTTTTGTCCCTATTGTCTGCCACTCTTCATTCTCAAGTTTGGTCTTACTATTGTTTTCCTTGTTTTCATGAGTCTAAGTAACCGCAACTGAAGTGCCAAATTTGTTTGCTATAGTTTTTCCAATAGTATCTTCACAGGTTTGTACAGTGTCACCCATTTTAGCTGCAACTTCAAAATAAATTAGGTTCTACTGTCTGCCTTAAGAAGACACTTCTTATTGATCTTGTGTTTTTACACTGCTAATAGTTTCAACAAACTCAAAGGTTAAAGCAAAGGGAGATGCTACTTCACTTAGCTTAGCCATCTGTACTTTTAAAACACTACTTTCCCCTGTTTCTTTATCACACATATAATCATTTTCACTAGTTTCACTTGATGAAGTAGCTCTTTGATGTGTGATAACTTCATCCACATTTGCTTTTCAAAATTGTTTACTTTCTAGGATGGTTTTGATTTCGTTCTTATCTAGCTTAAAACCTATCTACCATTAATGCATTCCCATTTGGAGTTATGGAGTTGCAAAATGAGCATGGAGAAACTTTTAGGGTGAATGGTCACCGTTGCAAGTCCTACTATGGAGGACAAGTGCCTACCGAGTGAGAAAGAATATTTCTCGAACCCCACCTATGACCAGAGAGTGATCAAAGTCTTGCTAGTGACTTTAAAAACTAGCATGGGTTGTTTTTGTTTTTGTTTGTTGGATGTTTGTGTTTATATTTTATTTATGTTAGTTTTTGTTTTCTTTGAAACAGGAAAATAAGAAGTAAAGTGTGAGTTGTGAGGAATACGCGAGCCACTACTAACATGATCCTCGACACTAATACCAAAAAGCTTTCTCATGCCTCTTTGTTTATTCATTTATGATTTTTGTATATATTATGTGTGCTTATTGTTTATTGTGTATCACTTTCACAGATTGAGGACAATGAGTTGTTTAAGTGTGGGGGGAGTAGTATGCAATTTTCATTGCATATTGCATGTCTTATTCAATTCCCCTTTTTTTGCATGTTTTTCATGATTTTTCATATTTTTGGGTTAATGTGCCAATTTTTTTCAATTTTTATGTGAAATTATGTGAGTGTGGATGTTTAGTGGTTGGAATTTTATGTGAATTAGCTTAATTTTGAACAATGTTGTTGAACTGGTGATATGTGTTAACTTAGGAAGTTAGATTAAAGTGGGTTTAACATAAACATGTGTGTTGATTAGGATAGGACACTTGGTTTTATACTTAATGTTGCAAATTCACATGTAGTTACCATTAGAAGCCATCAAATCGGTAGACAATCTCAATTTCCCTTTCATGAAAATAATAAGCTAAAAGAAATGAAGTAGGTCAAAAAAGAAAAAGAAAAGTAAAGAGTTTGTGTTAATAACTATTTTCCTGACCTAAAAAGGGTTAAGAATAGAGCTAGTAGCCAATTGTGAGTTGTAATCTAGTTGAGTAACTGAGGGCATTCATCATAAATTGTTGTCTTCATCTAAAAAAGGTAGAATGACTCTCCAACTAAGCCAGCTTAATACATTAAAAAAATGCCTAGTTGAGTAACCGGGGCATTCATCACCAATATTTGTCATCGCATCAATTCAACATTACAAAAATGAGAAAAAAATGTGTGTAATAAGAACCCTACTGATCTGATAAATTAGCTAAAAAATTTCATGAAGAGATAACTTGGATGGTTAACTATTTAAATGATCGATAATTGTAAATGCACGTTTATAAGTGACATAGGTTTAAAATTGAGTTGTTTATATCTTGATTGATGTGTATGTTTATATTAAAGTACTTAGGCATAACGAAATAAGTCAATACATTGAACTTGTGATGTAACTATTGTTTACAATTAAGTTGATTACATAACGCTCCGAGTTAGTAGCCATCAATTTTGAAATTGTATGCATGTGTGTTTTTGTGTATGTGTGTTCTTTAGATTATTTTTGTGTTTGATTTTGCTTAAGGACAAGCAAAAGTTTAAGTGTGGGGGAGTTGATAGGTGACATTTGTACATACTTTTCTTAGGATAATTTGTTAGTTAATTATGATAAATTGATTGTTGTTAACTTGTTTAGCTTATGTTTTTTCTTAGTTTCGTATAATTGCATGATTAAGTATGAATGTATGTGAATATCACGAATGTGTGTGAATTAGGTCTTTAAGATTAGGTTCTGCATGAATTTTGCATGGCATTGTTGCACGTCTTTCTTTTACATTATGTTGGTATGAATTGCATATGTTTTGTGCATGAATAAGTGATTAATTTTTTTGTTAATCAATAGGTTTGAAGGTGGCTTTGTGGGATGGAAGGATAGAAGAACCAAAGAGAAAGCAAGTCATGTGACCTAATGGAA
>JANZLH020000153.1:349680-365951 GCA_026770325.2 Erythroxylum fimbriatum | reverse complement strand
AAATTATGTTCTGAGTCTGAAGGGTTTATAACCTCCTATGTTATGCAGTTCTGTTAATTATAAAATATGTTCTGAAATACATTATGTCTGATTGATTGTTAAAGAAATCATTTAATGTAGATTAGTTATTACTCACTAAGCTATATGTTTAGCACGACAGATTTGCCTCGTGTAGGTTCAGAGTGAAGATTATAAGGACTGGGACGAGTCAACCGCAATGGCCAATGGAGTCTGAGTCTTATATTGATAAAAATGTATTTGGAGTTTGTTTAGGGCTTGTAGATAAAGTGTATGATTATGAATTGTTGTAAGTTTTTGTAATAACTATGTTTCAGGTTGGTTTCGATTTTTGAAACAAATTTGTATTAAGCTCTTGTGATATAATGTATGTTTGTTTAAGATTCTGGAAATTCATGTATGAAATGTTGCGTACATTTTAGAATGTTTATTTTTGAGTGCTATGCTTTCAGGAAATGTTTTATATTCTGTATGTTCTGTGTGTGTGCCACTCGCAATATTCTCCCAGGGGGTATTTGGGCATTACAGTGATCCCAATTGAAAAAGATAACAATTGAATTGCATCATCTCGATTACAAAATACTCCTAATTACTCAATTGGATTTGAAGCAATCCTAAGGATAATTAACACACAACTAAGATATCTCTTAAATTGTTTATTAATATAATATTTGTAGGTCTATTAAGGTACTAGCTTTTGCTGCATAATTTAAAACATATAACCTTGATTTAATCTCTCGATTTCTTATCAAGTATAAGCATAACAAATACCATAAAGCAATAGTATATTGAATTTACCAAGAATAAAGTTAAACAAAACAATTCAAGAATAAACTTTAATATGGATTTAGAAATCCATAATATCCATGACAATGAAATATAAGAAGAGAAAAGAAAGAAAACAGCTTTAAGTCTTGATATGGAAATTTTGGAAAATTAGAGTTGATTTTGATGTTTCCACTTTCATCTCCTTGTTTACGATGTTCAGGCTTGTTTTTTGTAATTTTCTTTGCCTTAGATGCTTCTTTATCCTTATAGGCTTTTCCCACTTGTTTTGGTTCCAAAAATAGTCATGAATCGTCAAAAGCACAAAAAACTCTCGAGTTGAAAAAGTTGAAAATTGTTGGAATACACAATCGTGGATCAATTTTTTCCAGCTCTTTGGCACGATCGTACATGGCTATGTATGATAGTAAATAAGGAAGCATCAGGTTAGAGAGCCTTTTGCATGATCGTGTCAAACTTATTTCTCGAGCTTTGTCTTCACCTTTTCTTCACTCTTTTCTATCTCCAGTCATCACCAAACACACCAAACACACCAAACAATCCTTGAAATATATAACTAAGATCAAACTCTTGCCTTAAACAACAATTAAACAAAAAAACACAATTCTAAGTCCTAAACACATGATTATCATGTAAGAAACCATTAAAAGCACACTTTATGAACTAGAAAACATAATAAGCTTGACATTTGTCAAGATCCCCACACTTAAATGTTTTCTTGTCCCCAAGCCAAACTAAAACCACAAAACGCGCAAAACACACAATCACATAAATACACAATCATGCAACATTACAATAATGATTTAATGGCCTCGAATCTCATGGAATTAACTTAACATCAAACATTAGCCACTTAAAAATTGCCAAAAAATTTAACTTATTCCATTATTCATGCACCTATGATACTTGTAAGCATGCACGTATTATTATTGATCAATTAAAAAGGCAAACTATCACTAAGTAACTCTTCACAAACGTGCTTACTATTTTTAAAAGATCAGTAGGTTTAATTTTATTGCAAACACCACAATTTTATATTTTCTTTAACGATTACCTAGTCTTTTGTCGCGAAGGTAAACACCTTGCATGAATGTCCCCTGGTTATTCAACCAAATTACGTTTTTATTTAGATTGGTTAGAGTGCCATTCTAGACTTCTGATATAAAGAACAACATTTTTTTGTGAATGCCCCTTGTTACTCATCTATATTACAACTCTCAACTGGCTACCAGTTTTATTCTTAACCTAATTTTCTTAAAAAGGGCTAGCAAAATAGGAATTTTTATTTAACACATATTTTTTTTAGCCTACCATATTTCTTTTTAATCAATCACTTCCATGAAAGGTTACTAATGATGCCTATGAATTTACATGAACGTAATTATAAGTGTATTCAAACAAATATTTGTATTCAAACAAATATCGTAGAGGACGACTCCTCCAGTGATGTGACATCCACGTCAATGAGGTTCATGAAGGTGAGACTGATGCCATAACTCTTGCTAATATAATGGGTTTCAAATCCGAACGTTGAACCTAAAATTGTTTCAGCGCCATTCATTTTTGTGGGGCAGATCAATACATGACAATTGTTATCACCCACACCCACAGAGTCAAGCGAAACATTCCATGGGAGTGGAGGACCCGCGCCTGATTCTATATCTTTTGAACTGTTACTCGGCAATGGGTTTTCACGTACGTCAGGGTTTTGTACGAAAGCAATGCTTCGGTTCCACTTTTCTATTTTCCACACTACTGAAACATACCCAACGTATCGCTGGTTCCCCACCATGTAAATGAATGTTCCATCTTAACGAGAGCCTACTCCAACTTATAACCACTATCGCAATTGATAATTATGATATAATCAAGTTGGTTGGGTCGGCTGTGCTAAGCCCAGGCTCATCTCCACGCGTCCACGGCCCGTCCGGCCCATCAGATATTAGATCCCCATGCAAACGCAACGACTCACGTAAAGACCTAAACCTAGCGGCAACTCCAGGTATATAAGGTACTATTCTACCATGATTCAGGTATGAGATTACAACCCTACTTTTCTATACGTTCAGCAGCCAAAACCTACATCAAAGAGACTGGCTTGAGCGTCGGAGGGACCTCCCGGGAGTAAACTCCCGGCCCGCCTTTATTATTTTGCAGGTATTCTATTGCCAGAGTTGCACAGATCATGGATCAGAACAACGACGTTCAACCTCAGCAGAATCCCGCTGAACCAAGTAGAAATTTATTCGGAGTTCAGCTGGTAGACGTAGCTCAAATTAAAAGATGAACCACGTTAAATTTTTATTTATTATTTCTTTGCTTATTTTATCTGTGGGATAGAATTTGTTAATTTTTTTCCAACTTATTGTTCATTCTCCTTACTATATAAATAACTGACAATATAAAAAGAATAACAAAGATGAGTGTTTGAGTTTTACAAATTTGTTAAATAAATGTTAGAACTTTCTGGACCAATTTGGTAAAAATCATATTAAACATTATTTAATTTTAAATAATTAATAAATAAAATTTTAAATATCTAAATGAATGGATATATAACACGTCAGTTTTTAGGTTAGTATTTGAACTGATTTGGCATGCCATGTGTTTTAAAAAAATGGAAACATCATATCTAATTAATAGAAACATAATTGAGTGTTTCTTTTTGAAACAAATCGTTCCTTTTTATTTTTATTTTCGTATCAACTGGTGCCTGTCTTCGTCTCTAGTCACTAAGCGATGGGGGGTTCCAAATCAGTGTACATGTCAACTATTTTTAAGGACATTTTCATTAAAATGTCTTTCACTCGGTCAAGCTAGCTCTTCTATCTATTGTGATCTGAGCTTGCCAGCTTTAGATAGTTTGGCATTGTTTAGGAGAGTCTAACTGTAAAAATGCGCCTTTAAATCATTCATTTTCAAACTAATCCCTGTTTGCATCGGATTAGTTCATAAAAAGAAAAGTGCTGGCCAAACAAATTTCTCCATTTTCAGGACTTAGAACTCAACACCAACCTGTTTGGCATTGTTAACTTACCGTTACACTTGATTTTCAGCAGTCAATGAAGGAACTGATAGATGAAATGAAGTTGCAAGTCATAGGCTTAAGAAATAAATGAAGGAAAACAAGTACAAAAAGGAAAAGAAAATCACTCCCTTGTAAAATATTTCAGGTTTCCCTTTACAGCGATTATAAATGCCTGTAAAGTATACAAATTGAAGGGGTCAATATTCACATGTACAGTATGTTTCTGGTTCAACAGCCAGGATTTGGCAGTTGGGCGCTGCTGAAACAAAAGTGTGGGAAGTTATGGGGTGCTTTACTTCCAACCAATAGCCGACCCCCTAACCTATATATTATGTACGTGGAAGGTGATGTAATTGAAGAAAAAAGCTAGTCCTGAGCTAGCTCCACCCCATGGTGGTCCAACCACTTCTCACCACCTCCAAAGCACCTAATAAATATTTGTTAAGGAGAAATTAAAGTAAGTGGTTGAATATGATTGCCTTATTAAAAGGGTGATCTATAAGTCAAAATAAACTCACAATGTTGAGTCCTAATCTCCTTGTTTCATTAACTTACAGCATCATTTTCGGCATCAAAATCACAAATCTTAAGACTAAAACGTTAACGAATATCCCATTTGAAAACTAGCTATTATCTTGACAACTTGCAGGTTTATGTGGACATATCAGAACTTGGCCAGTCAAGCAGTGGTATGTTTTCCTGTAGCAATTTGAGAATAGTTTTCAGTTCAGACGACTAATACACAATGAGCTTTCTGGGCCTTTAGTTTGTGGCCAAACGGGGAAGGGTACATTTCAGAGAGCAACAGGGAATGCCTTTAATTTCCCCACATTCTGACTTTTTAAGCTAACATTAATTATCATCAATTCCAAGCTAACAAAATTTGGACTTTTCCTTTGTTCATTGACAAATCTCACTATAACACACGAACCTTACCCTACACCATCAAACACACGTTATCATATGTACAATTGCTAAATAATATTAAATTCCCTTATCTGCCAACTGTTTTGTTGGCTTGGCTTGACTTGACTTGATTAAATTTCGCCTCACTAAGCCACAGGAGCATTAGCTTCAATAGAGTTGTGGATTGGTTAGTAAATTAGGCCAGGTCTTTAGAATTAGGTATTTATTGGTATCAAAACTCGCCTGTGAGTTGTGCTGCTATCCCTTTAGAGGATATCTGTGGGGTCTCCTTTCCCTGTCTAGTAGCTTAGTCTGTTTGTAATTCTCCTTAAGAAAAAAAAATTAATTACACCAGAATTTAAACTAAAATCATAATAGAATTCATTTTTAATTTATAAATCAAGATAGGAATTATTATCAACTGTTTAACCAGTTTTTGTGTAGCTAAGTTTTTTCACTTTAGAAGTATGTAAAGCATGATGACTAATGACAAAGGAGGAGTATTAATGTACATATATTCTCATTTTGGCAGAACCATACAAAGATTTTGTGTCAAAAATACAAAGTCCACTCGGTGTGCATCTAAAATGAGTAACTTGCTATTACTCACCATACCTGCATTTAATGGGCAGACAAAAGAGGACTTGTTTCTGATTTTAGTTGGAGAAGACTTAATTACGCTTTAAACAAGTATGCATAAATCATCAACTGTATCCAATTTTACATCTAATGCACTCATGCTCTACATATCTCTAACTTACTAAGTCCTCATGTATGTTTTTTATGTATGTTCTTTGCTTCTCACGTAGTTACTGATATCTATCTATTCAGTAGTTCCTAAGTGCATGATTCCTTATTAACTTAGCGCTAAGTGCAATAATGATAGCCCTTAAGGTTGCAGCTTCGTCAACCTTCACCTTCCAACCACTGACAAACAAGCAGTCTAAATGTTAGTGAATATATAAAATCAATTAAATTGGCATCACATAACAGTTTAAGCTATTGTGATGAAACGATCACTTAACATAGTATTAGAGCCTTTGTGACCAAATAATTGTGAGTCCAAATTTTACCACCTACCTATTATTCAATACAAGGAATCTGTGCAAGTTTCAAGCTCAAAGGGCTTTCACTTGAAGAAATGTGTTAGTGAATATATAAAACTAATTAAGTTGGCCTCACATAACAGCTTAAGCTATTGTGATAAAACGGTCATTTAACAGTAAGTATCCAAGACACTATATTCATCATCTACTAGAATTAAAACTTAACTTTGAAAAAATAATATAAAGAAAATTACATATAGATGGTTAAGCCTTGGTTTATATATTGACAAACCACGGCTATATATATATATGTTGACAAACCAAGGCTTAACCACGAGCATAAGAAGAAGAAGAAGACAAGATTGAATAAATGCGATCTACGAATTTAGCAAATTAATTAAACAGTATTGAAGTCGACTAGAACCATTCATAAAAGTGACATGAATGGCATGGTACCCACATTTATTTCCTTCACTTGCCACCTATACGAGTCTATCTGTTCAAACACGCACCATTTACTCCCCCTATGTCTCGGTCTCGCCAAATTGCATACATGTTGTATAATCCTCCAGTCATATCACCATTTTCACGGTTAGTTGTTTGGTGATTGTTGTATCGTTTCATCAATCACTTAGTTGACAAACTGGTGTTCCCTCTTCATATTAGCTAAGTTTGACACGATATTACTTCTCCTATATTTTCTCCACATATCCTCCATATACCAAACTTGTTAATTGGTTGCAACAATGGAGATAGGGGCGGGAATTAGTAGTTATAATAGTAGTTTCAACACTAGCGGGGGTAGCGGTGGCCGTGGTGGTGGCAGCAGCAGCGATAACGTAAACCACGATACGGGTGAACGTGGAATAGGAACATACTTGGTCTGGGAGGATCTAACAGTGGTGTTGCCAAATTTTGGACATGGACCAACCAAGAGGTTGCTTCAAGGGCTTAATGGTTATGCTGAACCAGGTAGAATCATGGCTATCATGGGTCCTTCTGGTTCTGGAAAATCTACACTCCTGGATGCCCTAGCAGGTCCCTTTCTTACTCTCACCTTTATCGATCTCTCTATTTAGTTAATATTCAAAGCACATCATAAACATTTTCATGCTATGTTTTCTTTTTTTCCCCTTGTATGGACTAGTTTCAGTAAAAGTCTCCTGTCTGTCCTTCTCAACAATAATGAACCCATTGTTTTCTCTTCTGGTTTGTCTCTTTTTTCTGGTCGCCAAAGCCAAACCAAAACGGGAAAATTACCCTAGGGTTCTTCGGGATCATTTATGTCCTTTGCATTTGACTACTGATCTTTATACTATAAATGGAAATTTTCTACTAAACCAGCAATAATTACCAGTGAGAGGAAAGACTACATGTCGTTAGGTGACGAGTTTCATCATTTTGAGAGGGAAAGTAATAGAAACTATATATCTAAAGTATATTATTATATTATCAAAACTCGAGGATTGTTAAGTTTTCGTGTCCATATCTTGTATGACACGAGTTTGGATCTCTGTCCAGTATTACTCTGTTCTATTCTGTCCATTTAAATCTTAACCATTCATTTATGCGAAATCCACGTAAATAGATGGCTGATATTCAATGGACAGAATAGAACAGAGTAATATTAGACAGAGAATCTTAAGTCGTATGACACATCTACATTGCTGCAGGTCACATAGTTACTGCGATAATCTAAATTCTAATCACGAATTTGGAAGCGGTAGTCGACCTTAATCCTAAAAAACGTACCAAAAATTAGCAAAACATGTCTTGTTTAATGCACTTGTAATGACTGAGTACTCCTACAATGTTGCGAGTCATCAGGGTAATAAAAGTTGGGAAGATATACTCTGGAGCAGATAAAAACGTAAACTAATATAAACTAGAAAGCTTGAAAAGCATGTTCCAGGTACGGTCCACTCCAATTAATGCCTCAACTGCCAACCACCTGAACTGAAAGGGATTGCCATTTGCCAGACCAAGTGGGTCTGGTCTTTGTTTGAAAAACGAAGACCAATTTAAATTGTTAGGAAATGCTAGTACGTAGTAGTTCCATAAAGGAATTATATTGTTCCATGTAGCATAAGGTGCATGGTAATTATACAGGAGTTCAAATTTATGGATGACCACTAACCAAGCTCTATTGGGGAACAAGTACGCCTGTTAATATTGTGCTGATTTTCGTTGTGTGTATATATTAAGTTTGTTCATGTGATGTTTTCCATTAATTTCACCCATGTTTTGGATTGTTAGAGAGTATATCGAGTACGAACAAATTAAGATCGTTGTGGAGAAATATGTAATCGAAGCTCATAATCACTCCTCTACATGAGATAATATGTGTATATGATGAATGAGTATGCCATGGTAATACTTTGATTGTCAAGTTTCAGCTTGAAATTAAGCTGGCTTTAAGAGATGATCATTTTTTTTTCACTTAAAATATTGCCCCCTGGAATAATGTTGCTGACAAGTTACCTGAACTTGCCACAGGAAGACTCTCGAGAAATGTAATAATGACGGGGAATGTTCTATTCAATGGGAAGAAGAGGAGGACAGACACTGGTGTTGTAAGTAATTTTCACCAATGTATACCGATTTTGTGTTCAACTAGTCTTGGAATTCAGTGTTTATGTAAAACTATATTAGTTTCACTTTGAATAACTTGTTCCTGGTCTATAGAAATGATTTATTAACATGAACAAACGTATCTGAACCTTGAATTTCTGTCATGTCTCCAGAAAATTCTCATTTTTTAGCTTAACAAAAAATTGTTGTTATTTGGTCTGTGACAAATTTCAGGCTTATGTGACACAAGAGGATGTACTGTTAGGAACTCTCACAGCTAGAGAGACCATCACTTACTCAGCACACTTGAGGCTTCCGGCTACGATGTCCAAAGAGGAGATTGATGAAGTTGTGGAGTCAACGATTATTGAAATGGGGCTCCAAGATTGTGCGGATCGGTTGATTGGGAACTGGCATTTGAGAGGAATCAGTGGAGGAGAGAAGAAGAGACTGAGTGTTGCACTGGAAATTCTCACTAAGCCACGCCTGCTGTTTCTTGATGAACCTACCAGTGGACTTGACAGTGCCTCAGCTTTCTTTGTAGTTCAAACTCTTCGAAACATAGCTCGCGATGGAAGGACTGTGATATCTTCAATTCACCAGCCAAGTAGTGAAGTGTTTGCTCTATTCCATGATCTTTTCTTGCTTTCCAGCGGTGAAACAGTTTATTTTGGCCAAGCTAAGATGGCTGTAGAGGTACGAAACTACGAGAGCAGGACTCTTGCTTGCTGTCAATTTTGCATTGAAACAACGAAAGAAAGCATAAAACTCTGAACTAAGGCCTATTGATCCTAACTTGTTAAAGGGTTGATCATTGCAGTTCTTTGCTGAAGCTGGATTTCCATGTCCAAGTCGAAGGAATCCTTCTGATCACTTCCTACGTTGTGTAAATTCAGATTTTGATGCTGTGACGGCCACATTGAAAGGGTCTCAGAGAATTCGTGTATGTACCACTCATCTCTACATGCCTAAACATTGTTGCAGATGCCTTTACCAAATGTCAAACTTAAATTTTGTCCTTTTTAATTATAGGATATCCCAAAAACAGCAGATCCTTTTATGAACATGGCAACAGCAGAGATCAGAGATAGGCTTGTTGAGAAATATAATCGGTCGAATTATGCAAAGATGGCAAAAGCTAGGTTAAAGGAAATATCATCCACTGTAAGTAACTCAAACATTGGCATTTGCCTTAGTTGTTCTTCTCGTCAATTGGTTAAAGAAGACTTGTTTTTCAGGAAGGACTAGAACCGGAAACAAAAACTCGACGTCAAGCAAGCTGGTGGAAGCAATTATCAATATTGACGAGGAGATCGTTTGTTAACATGTCAAGGGATTTTGGTTATTACTGGGCAAGGATAGTCATATACATTCTTGTCTCTATCTGTGTTGGTACAATTTACTACAAAGTTGGACATGGCTACTCTTCAATCGTGGCCAGAATAGCGTGCGGAGGATTCATTACAGGCTTCATGACGTTCATGTCCATTGGCGGCTTCCCATCTTTCATTGAAGAAATGAAGGTAACGATCTCATCCCAAAGAAAAGAAAAGAACAAAAAAAAAAGTAACAAATACCCTGTTGAGTATAAACATCAATAACACTATTCTTCTTGGTAAACAGATCTTCTATAGGGAGAAGCTTAATGGGTACTACGGAGTAACTGTGTATATATTATCCAACTACCTCTCCTCCTTCCCGTTCTTGGTTGCTGTAGCACTTGTCACGGGGACTATATGTTTTAACATGGTCAAGTTCCGACCGGGATTCTCTTACTACGCCTTCTTCTGTCTCAACATCTTTGGCTGCATTTCTGTGATAGAGAGCCTGATGATGGTTATAGCTTCATTAGTGTCCAATTTCCTGATGGGACTTGTTACTGGGGCTGGAGTGATTGTAAGATCAAAGCACTCTTATACCACCTTAATTTCTTATATTTTACATTGACCATACGGTTCTGTCCTGTGGGAGGTTTCATCAATTTTGGTGGTTTTCATGCAGGGAATCATGATGATGACCTCTGGGTTCTTCAGATTGCTGCCTGATCTTCCCAAGCCATTCTGGCGCTACCCCATTTCATATATTAACTACGGAGCATGGGGAATTCAGGTAAATTATGTAAAATTCATACAATTACCTTGCTTTCTGCCCAAAAAAAAAACAAAAAACTAGTTTCTTTACTTTGCTTTGTTAATGGGAGTGCAGGGTGGAGTGAAGAATGATTTTCTTGGCCTCGAGTTTGACCCTCTAGTACCTGGAGAACCGAGAATCAAAGGAGAATTTGTAGTTACGAATACATTTGGAGTCTCGATAGACCACTCAAAATGGTGGGACTTGGCTGCAATCTATCTCATTCTTGTAGGCTACAGACTCCTGTTCTTCATAGTCCTCAAGTTCAAAGAGAGAGCTTCCCCAGTTGTGAAGGATCTTTATTCGAAGAGAACACTGCAAATACTTGAAAAGAGGCCTTCATTTAGGAAGATACCAATAGTTGTTTCCAACAGGCACCAACCACTTCGCTCGCTGTCTTCTCAAGAGGGTCTTAATTCTCCACTACACTAGCTGCGTTATCAAGTGCTATATATATATTCTTTAGAGGTCAAAGAAATACTGAAAATGCTGTAATGGTGACAACTTCAGCGGCTTCTGTAATTTAGTAATTTATGCTCTTACTTTTATACTAAACAGAAAAAGAGATACAAGCTCCTGTTGCATTCTTCCTTAATTGAAGATCAAGAATACTAAGGCTTGCCTGACATTTGCTCATTCAAGTACAGTCTATGACTTTTTTTTAAAATTTTTTTTTGTGATTTTCCCCTTGGTCTGCTTCTTAAACGACTACAGTCTATGTCTGCACTTTGTGAAGGAAGCTATGACATTGAAAAGTAACTGTTTAACTTAAAAGCATCCTATCAGAAATCCAGCTGCGTATACAGTGAGAGTCGAGCGAGGTTAAATTAAATGTTGGGAATTGTTTCTTTCTGTACGAACCCACTCAACTACTTTGGTGGCAGGTCAGAGCTTGCTTTGCTTTAAGCTACAAGCTCTGTCCATGGACGTCAAGTCGAAGAAACTGCCAACAAATTTCCTGGTTATGCAGACCGGCACATGGAAGCATTGAAGGTGGCTATGCCAATTGTTTGGTTTTTGCTATTTTACTCTGCGATCTCTGTTATCTTCAACCACCACCACTGTCATCTGCATGAATACCCCATGCACACACACACACCATTACTTTATCTTGCAGCGACCCAACTGAATGTGTCTATGTCTGTCTGATACTTACAATAGTTTCAATTTATGTTGTTTAATCTTTGTCAGATGGAAATGACACTTAATCTTATCCTCGCAAAAGGTTGCACTTAATCTTATCCTCGCAAACATAGAAAGGGAATTAAATTATGATATATGTATGACCACTAATTTAGCTCTGAACATAATTTCCTTAAAATAAACCAAGAAGTCAAATATAAGTAACAAATTCAATTTCATTTTATCTTCATTTAAACAATCTTATCTTTTTGGATCTTTATGTCTCCTATATTTGTGAGTTAGTAACACTAAAGAAATTAATACAATCCGAGACGTTTTATTGATAAAACGTTCAATAAAACGTCGCGGATTGTAAAGACTGTTTGTGACGTTTAAAAAACGACGCGGATTGTTTGAATTTTCTGCGACATTTTATAAAAACGTTGCAGATTTGTAGCATTTTTTGTAACGTTTTTTTAATTAAACATCACGAAATAGAAACCGTGACGTTTTGTTGAATAAAACGTTGCGGTTAGCGTTTGCCTTCTATTTACTTAATATTTAAAAGCTCATCTCGCGAGTTCATTTCCCACTTTCTTCTCTGATGTTTCTTCTTCTTCATTGCCATTTCTTCATTTTTCTCATTCTCAACAGAAAAGCCCCGAATAGAACAAAAGCCCCCCAAGTCTGTTACAGCAAAAGCGAGACAGAACCGCTTCTTGTGTCGTTTTTAAAATGTGACTTTCCGTGACGTTTCCTAAAAACGTCAGAATGTGACTTTTCGTGACGTTTCCTTAAAACGTCGCGGAATGTCAATGTTTTCTGCGACGTTTTACGAAAAACGTCGCAGAAACCTTTTGCCTATACTACATTTCACGATGTTTTTTCTGACGTTTTTTAAAACGTCATTGAATGTATTCTGCGACGTTTTTTGAGATTCAGTGACATTTTTAAAACGTCACAAATTGTCTTATTTTCTTGTAGTGTAACTTAAGACTTACTTAAGTTACAATAATTTATTGACTAACTTTACTCTATTAATTATCTCTATGCTAACCTCTCTTCTTGAATAAGTCCTTTGATATGCATAAATTATTTGTAACTTTTGCTAATCACTTTAAAACCCTTTCTAATGTACTCATATGGATTAGGTTCAACTCATTACAACAAAGTTGATTTTTGGCTACGAAAAAAATGTCGATTATAGTTATTTGCTACATTCTTGTTTCGTCACGCAAAACATCGCCGAATTCTCGTAACTGAAAACTATAGGTGATGTTTTCAAAAATCATAACCAAGCTAAAAGATTTGGCTGCATTTTTAAAACTATAACTAAAAACATTTGACTTTGTTTTTTTAAAACGTAGCTAATACTATTTAGCTACAAAGATAAAATCGTAGCCAATAGTTTTTGGCTAGGTTTTAATCTTCGTAGCTAAATATTATTAGCTACAATTTCAAAAACGTAGCCAAATATTTCAAAATGTACCCAAATATTATTTGTTACATTTTACATAATGTAGTCAAATGTTATTTGCTGTGTATAATGTTGCAATATATTTTTTTTAAAATTTTAATCTATCATATTGAACATGTTTTGTATACGACGATATCGATATTTTTATTATGATTTTATCATACAAATAAACTATATAAAAATATTATAAATTCAAAATATTGATCATTGTATATAAAAATTAAAATTATATAAATATCATTAAATTATACTCGCGAAAAGAATATTCTTCCTATACAAGATATTAATGACAACCTTAACAGTTCTTATAGACAAAACAATAAATAAAGAGATCAGTTTACAAATTATAAATGTTGATATTAAAAAAAATTATAGCATAACGCCTATATATGTGTTGCTTCCTATTGAATTACAACTTAGCAAAGAACAACAACCATTTACTCTATGTCCAATTTTTGTTCATATTTCACCCATTGGTGATTCTAAAAGAGCAGCCTCTTCCTTCTACAAAATATTAACACAAACATATGAATTCTACATTTCAATTCATTCATTAAATTAATGGCTATGAAAGAAAACAGCTCCTTAAAACTAGGGCGTTGAACTTTGTCTCCTCATCTATGGCGCTTATTATGGGCAGGTCCTCTAAAATATCCTGTTTTCAGATGAAAGAATATGGTTGCTTGAATCTTGCTTCAACTATAAATCAATCAATCTCTCAATATTATTAGAATGCAACAACACTTAAAAACCAACTCAAAACAAACTAATTTGCAACAGAAACTATAGACTATATAAGAAAAAAGCAAAAGAAGGCAGCACACCGGTTCTATGATGAAAGCATGTGTTTCTATCATCAATTATAAGCGGTCCCCTGTTCTGAGCCTGCAAAAACATATCTAAATTCGATAAATACCACACTCAATAGGTGAGTATAAAGAAAGGGAGATAAAACCAAAGGAGAAGGAATATGACAGACAGAGAGGAAGAGAAAAAGGGCGACTTCTAATATACAGCAAAGCAAAAGTTTTAGCTATTAAGATTTCCAAAATAACCTCCATTATGCTTTTAGTAAATATAAGGTCTCATAACAATGTTATTACATGTGTCGATAATTCAGTTGGCATTTCCAATACTAGGAGGCTTAAACTTTGTGGTCTTAATCAATGGCTTAGCTTTACACTTTAAAATAAATGGCTCATAAGATATAAATTTAAGCATAATCAAAGTGAAAGCAACACATATTGAGGCCTAAAATTCAACTTTCCAGGTTGTTTGCGGAAGTCTAAGTTTGATGCTTCTTTAGTTTCTTCTCTTTAGTCCTTAGCAAAGTGAAAGTTTATCACTTCTTAACACTTGCTACTGCCAGATAAATGAATATTTTTCATGCCATAACCTACTTTAGGAGAACCATGATTGAACAATTGGTATTCAGGCCATAGACATAAATTAGGAATTTCAAGAGAGCAAAAATTATAAATGATTCTTAAAATTGAATAGGAAAATGCTATGATATTGTTTAAAGAAAAGTCTTGTGTGGTTTGCTAATACATCACATTAAAATGGTTCTACATACTTTCACAGATTATAGAGCAAGCTTTAGTTCATTTGATCCAGCATTAGTCAACAGGTGGCTAACAACAATTCATAAATAATAGGAATAAGTGTTCACAAAATTAAGGTAAAATACTACCAAGTGAAAGCATGTAAGTTCTACCCCTTCACTCAGCATGCCTTCTATATCTTGACATTCATTTGTAACATTATAGAGCAAGCTTCAGTTCAATACGATGTACAAGGAGAAAATCTTAAGCCAAAAGTCTTCTAAACTTGGAAGCCTAAATGTTCCTTAACTTTAGAATCAATCAAAATCCACAATTTGTTTTATTCCTAAAAGTAAAAAATAAAAAAAGAAAAATGAATTGTTTTGAATGGTTGGATTCAAACATGAGGAACTAGATCCATCATTTATTTACATTGCTTGAAGAGTAAAAGAATAAGATATCATAGATAAAGCTCCCCAAAAATTAAATGTCAAATAAGAGATTACAAATGGAAATGATGAACCATTTCATGTCATTCATGGCAAAGAAATAGAGGAATAACACATAGAGAAGTTGTCTCGGGGAAAAAGAAAGAGATGCAGACAAAAACACAAATGAAATGTACATAATGATCAATTAATCAATGAGGTTAAAGAAAATTGAATAAGAAAAATCTTCTAGACAATGCAATATCCAAACTAATCAAGTACCAAAACAAACCATGTTCAGGATATGGACTATATATAATGCTTTACCAATTAAATATGATTAAGGGTTGCATAACAAGATCAATTTTTGGCAAGTTCACTAAGGAGAAACAAATAAGCTTCCCATATAAATCTATGACTCTTCAAAATAAAAGGTGATGCAAGTCCATATATTATAAAAGGTGATGCAGGAAACCTTTCCTTGGCTTAGCCACAAAAAGCCAAAAGGAAATTCTAGAAATGTCATATCAAGTTATCTACTTTGAGAATTCTATTATATGAAACAATTTGAAAAAGTCTGCAGAAAGCGAATTGCCTGTCCAGAAATCAAATATGTTATATTCTGAGTAACAAAATCCTCCTTATGTTGTATAACAGAATATGTTAAGAGAACAACACAGAAACAAAACAATTAACAAAAAAAAGAAAAAGAAAACATGGGGATGTGGATTATCTTGGATCAACTAAACTTTGAACCATCTTATACCTATTATACATTAGATGCATATGTATCTTGGCCAGAGCATATGCAACAGCTGGAAGTATTCCCTTAACTTCTTCATCATTAACCTAAAATAGTAGAAGAGGATTACGAGTGGAGCTTAACTTCAAAGTAAATCTACAGAGGGAAAATATAGGTGATAAACGAAGTGAAAAAACAAAGGTGTTTTCTCTGCCTAAAAAACATATAATTTCACACAATTGGAAGCTTCCTCATGTAAGTGATATTCGTGCACAAGGCGCCTTGTAGGTTGTACAAGTCGCCTTGCAAGCTTTCACGAATCGTACATAAGGCGCCTTGTAGGTTGTACAAGTCGCCTTGTACGCTTTCAGCCCTGACAAGTCGCCTTGTACAAGCGACAAGTCGACTTGTTCATGTACGGGACTGATTAATTGTGCCCTAAAGGCAATCCCCTTTAGCGCATTTTATTCATA
>JANZLH020000153.1:312909-338930 GCA_026770325.2 Erythroxylum fimbriatum | reverse complement strand
TCATTTCCTCCTTCTTCTTAACTCATTAGGCCCAAATCTTTACTCAAGCCCAACTAATCTCTTCTAACTCATTAATTTCCATCTAACACATTTATTACATTAATTCACACTACCTAACTCTTTAATATCTTATTTAATACATGCTATCTACTTCATTGATGCTATTTTTAATTCATGCTACTTACCTCAATTAATGCCAACATACTTGTTTAATCACAATTTAACTAATGCTAATACAACTTACTTAAATCTAATCATGCTAAATTTTAAATTTTTTTTTGGGGCTAACAGTAATAATCATTTTCTCTAATATAGGTATTTGCATCACTTAAAAAATGTAAAAAACAAAACCAGAGTTGAAGGCTCCATATGTACTTCTTATTTAGTGGAGGAAGCTAGTACATTTTGTGGACATTATTTTGAGCCGCATGTTCATACAAGAGCACGAAAAGTTCCTCGTAATGATGATGGGGGAGGAACGAGTGGTGCTGATGGAAACTTGTCTCATTTTACATATTCTGGACGAACATATGGACGTGCGATAAGAAGAATGTTAACAGAGGAAGAAATTGAGGCTGAACATGGTTACATTTTATTGAACTATGAAGAGGTTCTTCCTTTCGTTTAGTAAGCTCAACATGATTATTTCTTTATTTAAAATTGTGTGTTGTTCATTACTAAAAATTGTCATTATGTATTTAGATTATACGAGACATTGTTACGGGAGATAATACCGGACATCACTCGGGATGATATAAATAAAGAAGTTGGAAAACACTACCTTGATGGTTCGAGAGAATTGTAAGTTTTCACTTACAAAGATTCTTAATTATAGTTCAAAACTATATTTAACTGTTCTTATGGCATTATACTCTTTGTACGATAAATTAATTTTTGTAGGCCTTATAAATTCCAATAGAGAACAAGTTCATTTGTGATCTTACGAAGGGACCTCTGCGAACTGTTAAATCATATTCGGTGTATTTCGTGAATGGATACAAATATCACATAGAATATCATGGACATAGCATGTCAATAAAAAACAGTGGTGTTTCGATACAGGGAGAATTGATGGATTACTATGGTAAAATTATTGAAATACTAGAAGTTGAGTAGCCTACTTTGCCTGTGAAGCGGTGTGTGATATTTAAATATGACTGGTATGACCCGACACCAAATGTTGGAACAAAAGTGAATAGCCAATACAATCTAGTTGAAATCAACTACCGAAGAAGATTGAGACAATTTGAACCTTTTGTCTTGGCTGTAAGAGCGAAACAGGTTTGTTATGTCCCTTTTCCAAGCATCTGACGAGATAAGACAGATTGGTTGGCGGTTTGCAAAGTAAAACCTAAAGGTGTTTATGAATCACATGGAAGAGGAGAGCATAGTCTTGAAAGTGAGGCGTTTCAGGAAGATGTCACTTTTATCAATGCATTTGTTACATATGATGATAATGAACTTTTGAATGATCCATCTAACGAATATGCCAATATTTCTTCTGGAGAGGATAACGAGGGTCTGAGATCTGAAGAGGAGCTGGAGTTTGATTCTTATTCTTCCGAAGAAGAACATGATTGTAATTTACAATTAAGTTTTGATAGTGAATAATTTATGTATGTAATTGATTATTTTAATTACAAAAACAACATTATTTACATTTCAATATATTATGTAAAGTCTTTCATTGAAATTGTTATTCAAGGAATGTCGACATAGCGACTGGTACCGGATGTTAGTAATTCTTTCCGTTGGGAGGAATGTGGCAAAATTGTCCCAACCCAAGGAATCAAAACTGCATAAAATATCGTTGCATCATACACTAAGAATCGTTTGTCTTCCTTGGTCGATCTGTTACTTGAAGGTGTTTAGTATGATCTGTACATCATCTCTTTCCTTATTATGTCCATCTCATTTCCTTTGTTTAAGTTATTATACATATTCTCATTTGATTGTCTATGGTACATGTTTAAGCTTCCTTTAAACTCAAAGAGGACATGTATGCCGATAGAGGTGAGAGCGATGTCACAATGACCTATAAAGGATTAGGGACATCGGTTCTTGTCAAAAATTCAGCAATTCCTCAAACCTCGTCTGGACAATCACGTATGCATTTATATCCAGTTTCTGTTGGTTTAACGGGTCTCTAAGATCACAATTTCAACACTTCTTAACTGATTATGTTTTAGGTAAATATGTTCCCGTTAGTAGTTCATCTGGAGAATTAGTCTTCCATAATTAGAGCGGGAACTCATTCATTGTTTCTTTTACAAGTATGGCTATAGCATCAAAGCTATTGCAAGAAGGTGTTAAAAAATCTACACCTGATGGAAGAAGTATCACTGTTCCCTTGGTGAGTTTGAACATGTCAGGACCCTTCTCGGGAATCCAGACATTGGGGACTCATTTACCTTTACCGACTCCCATGTCACATGGAATCAAACAAATTAATTATATCAATGTGATTTTTCGATGCAATACATTTATACACTAAGCTTTCAAGTTGATTTATTGTTCTATCTGTAAGACTTTGTTAAACAATGCATAATTTTATTATTGTTAAAGTTGATTTATTATTGTGAACAATTCGTTAACCTTCAATTCCCCATTGCCTTATTTTCTTCTCCATATATTGTGTAAAATATTGATTTCAAAGTATTAATTATACTTGTAGAGAATTGGAAAAAAATTGAATTTCAGGTAAACAAATGGGACGAAAGAGACAGCGTGAGGTTATGTGGCCGAGGTTTAGAGCCATTTTCGGAGCAACTTACTGTGAAGGTGCTTCGTCACAGTCTGCAGCTCGCATTGACTCACCTCCTCCGCCTCTAGAGTCGATAGTTGCAGATGATGTATCACCTACTTCTCCTCATGCTACACCATCCCCTTCCCCAACTCATATATCATCCAATACCCGTTTATCGGATAGAGTAGACGTCTGCCAGCTTGGAGCTGAGGGACCTGATGGAAGAAAGTTTACAACAATTGTCAATGAATAGTAAGTGAAATCACATCACGCACAATTTGTTTGTTATTAAGTCTTAGGTTTATCAATTTTTACATAGTATAACATAATTTGTTATATTAGGTTGGATCCGTCTGGACCAAGTTCCAAAAATATGACTTCCACATTTAAACAAAGGATTGAACCTGAGGGTTATGTGTGGAAGAATATATCTGAGGCCACAAAGCAATTTTACTTTTAGGAATTTGAGGTATAAAAAATAGTTTTTTTCTTGTTATATTGATTTATATACACAAATTACATAAATATTATTACATTATATAATTTTTCCTTCATATTTTAGAAATAATTTTACTGGGATTCTTATTTTTGACGCCAGCATGTATAAAGTATGGGAAAAGAAAGCTTGAACACGTTATCGTGACTTAATTAATACGATACGCAAGGCGAGTGCCTGACTGCGTTATATTTCGGAGGAAATTTGGAGTCGTTGGACCGAGTATTGGACATCACCTGCGGTAATGTCGACCTCAGAGCATCACTCCGCCAACAGACGTGGAGGCCCGGGGGGTGAGAGTCTTCCAGTATATACGGGAGGATCAATTACCCACTACAAGCATGCACATAGACTTGTAAGTATCTAACTTGACACTTATTTTGTATATATTTTGCTATGCTTTATTGCACATAATGATTGTGATATAAATGTCTGGTGCCATATATGGCTGTGTTAAGTTATTTTCTTTGTTCAACAGGAGGCAAATATCATAAAAATAGAGGAAAATCTGCCGAAATTTTTATAAATTCTAGTTCACATCTAACAAATTAGGTTATACATTTAGGAAAAGTCATTTGGCATCAAGCCTACACCTATCCAGCTATTTTTGCACACCCGCATGAAGAAACATGATGGTGTGACATTCATCAACACCCGATGTGGAGAGCTAAATGTAAATGAAATTAATATATTTTTATAATTTCTTAATAGTAATCCCTTACTAATGTAAACATTGCTTTCTAATAGGACCAAATACGACAAAACATTCAGCGACAGTCTCAAGAGGAACAAGCTGTAGATGAGACTCAGACGTATCTTAATGTTGTGGGAGGTAGAGACCGTCGTGGAAGAATATTCGGGCTAGGTTTATATGCAAACACATGTTATTCGCGTTCTTCCCTGTCCAGTACAGCAGCATCTGCTAGGCCAATGCAAAGCAATGAAGTAATCAAGCTTCGGGTCATAGTGGACACATTAATGGAGTAGATAGGGTATTTGAAAGAAGCTAATGTGAATCAACAGATGGAGCATATGGAGGAGATAGCTAAGATGAGAGAGGAGATGGGGGACGTGGCAAAGATAAAAGAGGAGATAGAGAAGGTGTCAAAGATTAGAGAGGACATGGAGCAGATGGCTAAAATGTGAGAGCAGATCGAGCAGACAGCTAAGATGAGAGAGGAGATGGAGCGGATTGCTAAGATGAGAGCGGAGTTGGAGCAGATGGCTCAGCTTAGACAGGAGATGGAACAGTTGAAGGAGAGGCTTAACAGTTCAGAGCACCCTCGATCACCACGACATTAGCTTGTTCTTGTCATTTGCTTTCAATTAAAAACATAAGTTATACACACTGTAATGTTTTTATTATCAATTCATATAATTTTTATGTTATATTATCAATTAATTTTCTGATTAATCAAATTATAACAAATTAATTTATTATGAACAAATAATTGGTAGCTTTTAACATTATGCATTTATCATGAATCTGGAATTTACTAAAAAAATCTCTAACTTGTTATTACCGACATAATCAAATTCCGTCAGAAATGTTATATTTATTCACCGACAGTTACTGTGTCACCTTCGGTAACTAAGATTACTTTTTTGTTCATTACCTTCGGTGTACCGATGGTAATTTTTCCATTGCTAAAAGTTACCGATGAAAATTCACGTTATTTGTTTCGTCGTTAATATTTACCGACGTAAGATTGACCGTTGGTAATATATTTTCAACCGTTGTTAAATTACTAACAGAATATCACCGTCAGTATTTTTAACTACGGTCCTTTTAGCGACAGTTTTGTCCGTCTTCAATTTCTGTCGATAAGTGGTTTTACTGACGGTAATTAACCGTTTACCGACGGAAAATTCTATCGTTAAACAGCTTATTTATTATAGTGTGCAGGTGGAGTGGAAAGGCTTATTGTTGGGGGCTAGGCTGGAGGTAATAGTGATCGTTCTGATCATAAGATTGAGGAGGACAAAGAGGACAATGGAAGTGAACCAGCTATTCACTAAAGCCTAGTTTAAAGGTACAACCAATATTGAGAGAAAGGAACTAGAAATTATCTAAGATAGAGAAAGAATAAAGAAAAATGAAAATGGGGACTTGTTGGATAAATATTAGAGATTTTAAGTGATGGGGTAATTTGGGGGAATGAGATTAAACTCTGTTTTCCTTAATTTTAAAAGATTAATATGTAAATTCTAAAAAAATAAAATTAATTTATATATGCCATGTCAACTGCCAAATTGGCATCTAAACTTATTTGGTATACCTTATGTTTTGAAATAATGAGGGCATAATGTCCAATTATCAAAGACGTAATAGAGTGACTCTTTTTTTAGCAAATTATTCAATTTTGGAAACATTAGGAAGTTAATTAACACAAGAGATAATAGCAGAGGTCTTTTAACACTTTTGGTAAAATTTTGGAGGACAAATTAGACATATTGCTTATTTAATCTTAACCCTAATGTTTTAAGAATGTTCAAAATAAACCCTAAATAGATAGAAAATTATATGAGATTAAGTTTTTGTTTGTTAAGTGTCACATCATTATTAACATGACATATATTTAATTTTAATCATTAAATAGGTCTGATTCTCACGGGTGTTCCACGTGACAATATGAGTCCTATATGTTTGATTTGAAAACCTAAATTAGTACTTTTTAAAAATTTATAATTAATTTTAGTTTACCTAAATTATTATAATTATTATTAATTAGTAATAAGTTAATTCAAATCCCTAACATCAAAAAATTAGAAATTCTTAATCTTAAAAGAAAATTAATAACCCTAACCAGTGATTCTTCCGAATCTAGCTCCAAATCCCTAAACCCTACAAATTTTATTACTATCTTTCACCCTCTTAAAGAACTTGTTCTTATTCTTCCTTTTCTCCTTACACTTCTTTACACTTTATGTCATAACCAAATCTTTTTATTACTATATATTCTTCCCCCCATAAAGGTCCCTTAGATTTATTATCTTGATACTACATATATAAATTACACCTTATCCTAATCAAAGCTTCCATATCCTCCTTTGGCCATCTAAATGAGTTCATCTGAACAAAGATGTCAATATGATTATTCTATTGCATCTTTAATGATTTATCGATTAGAACAAATAAGTTCTTAAGTGGCATCATGTATTTACACAATTGTTCGAAAATTACACTTCCAGTTTGCTTCGAGAACTTCTATAAGAATGATAGAACAATTGCATCTTTTTTAGTACCAATTGATCTTTTTTAGGATAAAAGTTTATGTTCCCTCTTAACCTATCAAATTCTTATGTTTTTGATGCTCCCTCTCTCGCTTTCTATCATGTTCAAATTTCTCTATCACCTTTAGAAACCTCTTTTGAAAACTTCTTGTTTCTCAATCACTTACTTCATTAAGTTCTAAAAAAACTCAATTATTTTTCTCTTCATATTTCTTGTTTCTTAAGATTCTTTACTCGAGGTACATGTAGTTGGAATGGAGGTGTTGTCTCCAAAATTCATATTGTGCTTTGAATGGAATACAGAATAACATTTGGAACTGGTGGAAGTAGGATGATTTTTTAGGGATTGTGATGGTTAAGATTTTTTTTTGAAGAATAAGAATTGTATTATGCTTTAAAAGGCAAACAAATAATTTTCCAACACAAAGGTAAGGTCACTAAAGTTTAGTGACTATTAGTCATTACAAGGGCTAAAGTCAAAAGAGGAAACTAGACATTCTAAAAGATTGTAGGTTCTATAATTTATGCCTTTGTATATTGATTTAGAGCCTAATGTGTTTTATTAGTTGCTTTCAGAATTGGTCATGAGGAGCCTTGTCATGAAAGATTTTGCTATTTCTTTAGTCCTATTTGATTGTATCTAAAGATGATAGAAACACCCAGAGACACTATTGTACAAACTTATTCAAAAATATTTTAGCATAATACCACGCTTTAATGCTTGTCAAATTGGTTAATTCATCATTAATCAAGTATCTTATACTTAATTCCCTCCATAAACTCTTAGTATAAGTGAAAATGTAGAATAGATGTTCTGAATTCTCTTTTGCATGCTTACAAAGTGAGCATAAATTGATAATGTTTGAATATTTTGCAATTTTATCTACATTTTATAATTTATCCTTCATCGCAAGCCAAAGAGTCATAGCAACTTGAGGGTTGAGACAACTAGCCTACACTAGTTTTTTCCAAGGTAAAGGAGAAAGATTCCCCAAGAAAAGCTTTTTGTAGGATAGATTAGTGAACATGCCTTCAGGAGTATATTTCCAAATGTATCTATCTTCCTTAGAACTCATGAAATCTAGTAGATCTCAGTTTTAAGAGGTCCAGATAGGGTTGATTGCATAAAGATCTCCTTATCATTGAGTGTTGTTATAACTGAAGCATTTAGATGTATTGAGTTCCTAAGGGTTAAGGATTCATTCAACTTGATAAGTTGACTGACAAACTGGTGGATTTTCCAATGCTCTTGTTTTTGATGAAATAGGTGTGAATCTATCTACACCATATTGATTTTGTGTCAGTAATAAACCTCCAATCTCTTTGTGAGTAAAGTAGTATTTTTTATTTTGAGTGAGCATATGCCAAATCTACCTTGATTTCTGGGAGTGCACACTTCACTCCATTTCACCTTGTTTATAAAAGATCTTTTAGTGCTGCCAGACCACATAAAGTAATTGAGCACTTTGTCAATGGTCTTTATGATGCAGTTTGGAAAGCCTATATGAGTAGCCTAATAAGTTTTTATTAAATTCAGGATTGATGTAATAAGTAATGCTCTCCCCGCAGTTAATGAATGTTTAGAACTCCAAGAAGAAATTCTAGTTTTGATTTTGTCCAGAAGGAAAGAGAAATCATTTTTCTTCATTCTATGAAGAGATATAGGGATGCCAAGGCATTTCATTTGAAGGTCTTATTGGGTGAAGACAATAATTTCAGAAATGATTTAATTCTTATTAGTAGCACTTTTGGAGATATATATGCTGCTCTTAGAGCAATTCACCTTTAAGCCAGATAATCTCTAAAAGATTTTTAAAGCCTTAATTAAGGTGGAAGTGGAAGTTGCATCTGCTTTGCATAACATGATAAGATCATCTGAAAAACAAAAATTGGTTAGTTTAAGTTTCCTGCATTTAGAGTGGTATTTAAACCCATTGTTTCTCTCAATAGCTTTTAAGAAAACCTTATGAAGAGCCTCCATGACTATTGCAAAGATATAGGGGGATAATGGATTAACATGTCGAATTCCCTTACAACTTTTGATGTTAATACATTGGTTATTGTGTTTATTTTTTGTATTTTCATGCTTCGGTAACAAATCGAGTGAGTGAAATAATAGCAAAATGATTAGATTGGGTAACAAGAGTTAAACAATCTAATAGATCAAGAAAATAATCAAATTGGTAATTTATACAAAGAGAGATCTCGTATGAGGACCTGATAGTCTATTAGAGGGCTTATGATATAATTAGATGTGTGGATTTTTTGTTAATTGAGAGATTGCAAATTTCATAATTCAATTAGGGGTTATGATTTAGGGTTTAATGATTATAACTCGAGAGAGAGTAATCCACCCTTCAAAAGTCTAAGACCGATATTGTATTAACTAAAAAGTAATCATGTTAGCATTTGATGATAGCATAAATCCCCCTTCTCCTAATCAACTAATCTTCGTTTTGTGATTTCCATTGTTAATTTTATGGTGCTTAATTTAATTCCTTATTTGTTAATTTTATATTTTAATTTCAATCAATCCATATTCATGAATTTGCTTTTCTGCTTAGTTTTTATCTTCTTTTTAATAATCCTTTTAGGCCTTAGATAACTTAGAATTAGATTAGTTCACCAACTTCAAATTCTCATCTTAGCTTGTGAACTTAGAATTTAACACATCCATTAGCTTATCGATCTTCAATTCCAGTGAATTGAGCCTATCTTGTTGGAATCCTAATGGTCTTTGAGTTCTTAACTAATTTCCTACATTATTAGACTAAGAAAAATTATGATGGTTTTTCTACCCAGGATTATAAGTATTAGATTAGGGATTGTTACCTCCCTAATCATACTCTACTCCCATAAAGTTAAGCTGCTCCATATTGTTGTTTTCCATTATGATATGACTTTCTTGTCCACACAGTGCGCATCCATGCTAAATTTCCTTGAATGAACTGAAAGATGTGGCATTTAGACTATTCAATTATTTGGTTACATTAGCTACTTCAGCCTGCAATGTTGTCACTAAATCCATAACAAGCACTCCTTTTTAATCTCTAAAGGTTAGCTATTGTTTACTTCTTTCTGAGATAGCTATTAATTGCCATCACTTCTAACAACTCATGTGCCACTTCAACTGTTTTCCTTATTCAAGAGCCACTAGTTGTTGCATCAATGGTGTCTTACATAGGTGGATTCACTCTGTTATAAGATGTTTATAAAAAGAACTCCCTTGGAAAGTTATGATGTGGGTAGCTCCATTGCAATTCCTTGAATCTACACTGCTTCATATAAAGACCCCCTTTCATTTTCCTAGAAATTTGTGATTTCCTTTATAAGCTTTGTAGTCTTTGTTAAGGGGAAGTACTTAGCGAAGAAGGTTTGCACCAGCTACTCTCATATTATGATGTTCTCTAAGTTGAGTTAATTCAACCATGCCTTGTCTCGATCCTTAAGTGTAAAAGGAAAGAACCTCATCTTCGTTGCATCTTCTAGTTGTCTATTATACCTAAATGTATCAAAAAAATAAAAAAAAAACTTGGCCAAATGAGCATTAGGATCGTCATTGACGAATCCATAAAATTTCACGTTGGTCTGCAGCATATTCAGCAGTGCTGGATTGATTTCAAATGTATTATTCTACACTGGTAGTTTTATAATCCCTTATTGACTCGCATTGAACCTTAGCCTTATGAAGTTCATAAGTGTCCTTTCATGTTCTTCTTGATTTCTTTCCTCCACTCTTGTTCTTTCTATTACTTATTGGTGTTCCTATTTTTGAATCTCTTTTTCTTTCTTTGTGATATCAAAGATTGATGTATCTTCTAATTTGCTTGAGCTCTGAGTGATTCCTGTGTTCATCCACCTATAATCACCCAAGAGAAAATTACCAAATTCCTTAAATCAAAGGAATTCAAATAAAAAAAGATGCTAAGTTCAATCCTTAGCAATAACACCAAAAAAGTTTTTGCTACTTTTCATGTATACAATATCGCTAGTATATGGATCGTATATTGTAGAACATAAGATATGATTGGATTAGTCACCTAACAATTTGAATGTACTTTATCTAAGGTAATAAAATATTAAATTAACTAAAAATTAAAATAAATTAACTAAAATTAAAATAAACTAATAAAACTTAATAACTAAACCAATAAAGAGAACAATAAAAGTGAAGTTAATCAACAATGAAAACTTAGGGGTTAATCTATTGTTTTTTTCCCTTTTTCCTTGTCAATTAAATTATGATTGATCGTAGATATCCTAAGGTTTTGATTACCATCTCTCAAGATTTAACCAAGTAATCTTGATTGAAATAGATTATATTTGAGTTAAAATTTCTCAATTCTCAAAACTCTAAAAATCTCTCAATTCCCAAAACTCTCCGAAGGATAATTAACTTATAATTAAGATCTCTCTTAATTTTTTGTTAATAAGATATTTTTAAGTTTATTAAGGTGTCAACTCTTGTAACCTAACACAGATAACGTTGATTCAATCTCTTGATTTCTTATCAAGTATAAGCATGAAAAATACCACAAAGAAATACTATATTAAATTCAAAAAATAAAAGTTAAGTAAAATAATTCAAGAATAAACCCTAATATAGATTTAGAATTCCATAATATGTTCAAAACGCAAATAATCATAATTGATATATAAGAAAATAAAATAAAATAAGAAAGTAATAAATAAATTGAAAGCCTTGATCTGGAAATTCTGGAAAGTTGGAGCTGACTTGATGTTTCCACTATTCAATCGTCTTCTTCCTCTTGATATGAAAACTTTTTTTTTGTTTTTGCTTTTCCTTTTTAAGCGTCTTTGATGGATTTCATTGCCTCTCTCTAAATTAAAACACTTATAATCTACCTCCATTGATGTAGCCTTCTTTTTATCCTTATATATCAATAAACTAGGGTTTTTGCGATTTACAAGGGCACTTACAAGGTTCTCTATATGTCTGTGTATCTATAAAACACCTCAATTTGTGACTTTACACATTTATAAAAACTTGGGCAATATATATAGATTTGTAAGTCAACATACAAAGGCATGTAACTCCACATAGGCAAGAATTGTGTCTTTGAAGCTCCACACATTTACAGTGACTTGCATGGTCTTTGAAGCTCTACACGTTTACAGTGACTTGCATGGTCACTATACACAATCGTCTATCTCCACAATTTCTCTAATTCTTCCATTCCATGATACAATCTCACTCGAATACATCTCCTTTTGATCTATGAAGGAATTATCATCTAAAAAAACTTTTGAAACAGATTAAGTACAAAAAATACTATAAAACTCTTAAATAGCAAGAAAAATATGTTAAATATGAGTATATAAATATAGACGAATAATTGTCTATCAATACCCCTATCTTTACTCAAAACTCATACATTTTGAAGAGAAGGATTTTCCCCTTTAGATTTAATAATCACCTAACTTATACGGAGGAGTTTGAATCAACAGTTAAACAAGGAATCAATTTATGTTTCTCAAGCACAAACATTTTTACTTGCATAAGGAAGCTCTAGTTGATCAAAATGAAGTGAAAATGTTGAACAAAGTTAATGGATCTAGTACTTATATTGCAACTCTTGAGGTAAAGAGGTCCTTAGATAAATTTCAGGGGAACTCTCTAAGGCACCATATGATGATCACCTCAGGGAAGCAGAAAGGAAGCAGAAGTGAGAGCATTGGAAAACTATACTAGAATGATATAAATCAACACTTCCTTAATGAGGAAAAGATTTAGGACACTTTAACTAAAGGATGGGGATAGAAACACAAAGTTTTTTTATAGAATTTTTTCATACAAACCTATTTGAAAGGAGGAATGCGAAATAAAATCACATCATTGAGGGATGATAATAGTAAAATTCTTAGTTAGAAAGACCAATCATACAGGGAGGCTTATGATTTCTTCACTAAAACAATTGGTACAAGATATGAAGCCAATCTAGTGTTAATCAGCCGAGGAACATCATCAATAGCTAATTTTTTCTTATTTAAATTTGACCTTAATTAAACCATTTGAAGAAAATAATGTTGAAAATCTTCTCTTCTCATTACATCCTCACAAGCTCTTGACTTTGATGGTTATAATTCTTTTTTCCCCAAAATATGGACTCGAAGTAAAACTATAGTAATTTAAGTAGTGTTAGAAATATTTCGAAATAGGAGCATATTGAAGGAGTTAAATAAGACATACATATGTCTTATTATAAAGGTACATTAATTCCAACCATTCCTGTAAGACCAAATTATATATAGAGCTCACCAGTTAAGATATTTTACCAATTAATCATGTACAGATTTGCTAATATAACACTATCCAAAAATTCCATGGTACAATTTGGTTTGGATTAAGCGGGCATGTCCCTATGCATCTTTCAATCTTTGACTAGTCATCAAGGGCAAATTAAGTACCTTTAACATATTAAAGAAATTCATTAACCCAGTGGATATATATGTCTTATGCAAATCATATACTGAATTAGTGGAACATCTATAATTTGGAAGTCAATTTACAAGGAAAATTTAGGGTTGGATATTGGAACTTTGTGGCATAGATGTGTGTCACTTGAAATAGCCGGAGTTGTTACAATGGTTCTATAAAAATGGAGCTAGGAAGAACTCATAGTAGACTATATTCAAGATGGCTTTAAGCAATATTATCATTGGTATTTGGCTGGAAAGAAATCAAATAAGTCTTAGGATTGATTCATCGCATGGGAGGAAGCTGATATTTTGTTTATTACATATTTTTGCAATTTATAAGAATAAATATTTTATGTTTATTTATGTCTATAATTCATTTTACAATTATCAACCACTTATATGGTTATTTTATTGGACATAAAATGCAGATTTAATGAAACTTATCCAAAATCAGAAGCAGTTAGAACCTAGAAGACATGAAGCCTTTTAAAACATGTCATTCACGTCATAAATGCAACCTAGCCGACTGACATAAATCATAAGACACCCATATCCAGGCAATCGCTATCTTTCCAACAACAGGAAAAAGAAAGCAAAAGCTTTAAAGCCTTTGTATTTTGTACACTCCCACCTGTCCTTCACGGGCAATAGCCAAAAGTTTGCCCGCCACCTTTATTAACACAAAAGCCAAACACTCCACTTGTCACTTCTTCTCGAGAAATAAATTACCATTATTAATTACACGTTGAATTGCTTTGAAAATATAATCTGTATAATCAAGATGTGAGAGAAATTAAAAGGTAATTTTGGAAGTAAAATTATAAATATGCATTCAAAGTCAAGAATGACACTTATTTTGAATAATTATAATGTATCTAAAACGATACTTATTATGAATCAGAGGGAGTATGCAATTTCTCTCACAATTTCTTATTAATAAGTAATTTCTCTCTCATCTTAATTACACAGATTACAATTTCAAGACAATTTATGGGAGTATTAATAAGGGTATATCTATAATTTCATTAACTTTCTTAATAAGCGTGCATTTTTCTAAAACGATACTTATTATGAATCAGAGGGAGTACATGAACAAGTGTATGAACTGATTTGAACGGAAAACCGTCAACAATATGCCATACTATGGGACATGACTGTCTTGAAGTTCGAATCCGTTCACAATAAAGACCAGAGAAACATAAAATATCGAAAAAATTAAAGAACATTTCTTTATTTGGGGTGTCCCAACAAAAATAAACTCATCTTTTCATGATTTCCATGTACACTTCCAACACATCTGTTCTAAATGGGAAAACTTCTTCAGCAATACAACACCATTCATTTCATTCCCTCACCAAATCATTTAAAAAAATTTTTCACTTATTTACAATTTTTTTCTGGACCAAACAATTTCTCATTGCTCAATGAGAAAACGTAGACTCCAACAACCATCAACCTACAGAGAGCTTACCACACGTTTCATTCCCCAAGCCCGAGTTCAGGGCAGCCTAGTTGTCAAGGTCCTCATTATGGTGCTCACAGTGCACAACACTAATTCTTCTGTAGATGGAACAATCAGCAGAACTTACGCTGAGATGAAGTTGTAGTACTATATGTATATTGTTGTTGAGGTTTTAATTTGCCTTGTGACTATTTAGATTTTATAGGCACAATAGGACCGTCATCATCTTCAAGATCACTGAAAGAAATCTCTTCTTCATTCCCCATTGGAATGGTGGATTTGTAACCACCTAAATCTGAATCATCCTCATCTGGCCAATCATCATCCTCCTCCTCTTCCTCATACTTTGGAACTAATAATCTAGAGGATTGACCAGTAACTGGACTCTTATCCTCCTTTTTTATAACTTCTTTCTCTTCGATGACTGATTTGTCAACAAACTGCATCTCTGTACTTACAACTGGAAGCTTCTCAGACTCGTAATCTATAGAGGAGGTGGTAATTTGTTCGAAGTCAACTGCCCTGGCATGGCCAAAATCTTCATGCAGTGGATCAGAACTTTCTCTAATAGATGAAGTTGTTTTTGCAAACCAGTCAGATTCTGGCTTCATTTTCTTATGTAGCTCCTGCATCCACATAGCTCTAGCTTCCATTACCTGCATCGAGCAGATTGTACCTTTGTCATACTTTATCAACAATTTATAGGAAAAAAAGATCAAATACTATGTAACGACAACAGATTTTTTATATAAAAAGCAGGATTCCCCCAAATGGTGTATAGAGTCAGATGATCACTCAAACAATGCTCGCTATTACTTCGCACCAATATAGAAGGAAAAAAAAAAACCTTGACTAAGGAATTCTTTAGCCACTAGACATGGCTGCTTTATGAGAATGACTCTTTCCAAGTCACTAATTCAACAACCAAGCTTTCAAATATTCAAGTTAAAATGGCTGCAGCAAAAGCTTGAAAGGAAAGTTTAATTTCAAAAGTTAACATAGTTTCCCGTTTTCACAGAGGTGCATGCATGCTTGTTCCATGAAAAGAACTTCATGAATTTACTACATACCAGACAAATATGCTGGCCCACAAAAGAATTCTTGTATAGGCTACCATACAAGTCCGTGAATATAAAAGGACGCACACAAATGCGACTTAAATTTAATAATATGGGAGCAATTTTTTGAAAGTGAAAAGTAAACTTTAGTAAGACAAGCATCAAACCATCAAGTATACTTTTCAAAGTTCAATAATAGCCACGGAAAAAAAAGTCAAATCACTTAACAACCTATTGGAACTAAAGCATCGATAAAAGAAGCACATGTTGTCAAACTGTGGTTAAACAAACTAGCTAGTTATAAGATATGGCCGTCCACTGATAAAGGAGCTCAGAATAACCATTTAGATTGAAAATCATGGATAATGCACCATAAACTCACATAAAGGAATGATAAATCAGTGAATTGGGATAAAATTATTTGAATTTTGCATCTTGCAACACCTTCACCATGTTTGTAACGATTTCGACTAACCATCACAACAGTTTACAACCCAAGAAAGAAAGGCAAAATGCAAACCTTATGACAAAAGAAAAGGAGAAACAAAATAACATTGATACCAAGAAAATGAATCTAGTGAGAAAATAAGCATTTGAGTTTAAATAATCATCAATCAAGTATTACAAAATATAATAAAATATATAAAGCTTGAGGAAGACATCCAACTGCACAACTTTCAGGAGAAGTAGCAAATATTACCTGAGGTGTAGATAAAATTTCTGCATCATGTCTGTTAAGTCTGGAATGTAGAAGAACGAAATACACTTTCCAAAAGTAACTCTCGGTCATATGGCAAGGACAAAGTTCAAATCTGAGTGCAGCTAATCGAGGAGCAAGGTGTTCAATAGCCAAAGCATGCTCTTGTTGGGGACTGGACATTTCAAAATCTAAACATGATGACAAAAGAGAAAAAAAATTAACACTTTCACTTTGGGTTCAATAAAAACACAAGTAGACACTGTTTTATAACCTAATGTGACCAATATGAGGAAATATCTGACTTCATTCGAAAACATTACAGATGACAAATTATAAAGTAGGGAACAACTTTGGACAAGTGGAACTTGACTACACCATCTTATCAAAACTTTCAAGTGTGCCCAAAGCAAATTTCAAATCCATGCCATCAGCATTTCTCTGTATGAATTCCTAGGCTTGTATAAATCTGACTTCTCAATCATCCAATTTAAAGCATGATGACCATGCTAAATTGCAATAAAGATACCTCCATCTGTTAACAGGTAATGTATTCACCAAATAACCACTGCACCAATAAATGAATACAAAATTCCAAGTCTGGAATGAACTTCTCCCCTACTGCAATACCGTGTCCAACAAATGAATGCAAAATGGGGGAAAAAATAAATTCCATATAGGGATCAAGAAACTGAAGCCCATAAACAGACTTCGATTATAACCTAAACCGAAAAAACACGAGGAAAGATCTGTATTTTGTACCAGTAATACGGATAAATTATACCCTAGGGAACAACCTGCTACATTATCAACACCATCTTGACATACTTTCAAGAAAGATTTGAAATCCATTCCATCGGCATTTGCAATGTGAATTCCTAAGCATGTCCGAATCTCACTTCTCAATCATCAGACTTCAAGTACGGTGAGCAATGATAGTATAAAATATAGATACGTTCAAACTAATAGTCAGTACCAGCATCCGTTAACAACCATAAAAGCCCCCATAATCCCAGACAACGAGTCACCCAGCAAAACAGCAGGAACATTTCATTATCCTCAATCCTAATCAAATACAAATAATTGAGCCAGTGGAAATTCCAACTCAATTAAATTAATAAAGGACAAAATTCTCAACTCATTGCAAACAAAGGCATCATTAACCGAAGATATCAAGAAATGGTGAAATTTACATAAAAACTTACCGTCTAAATCGTCTTCCTCATCAAGAGGAAAATCCAACCAAGTCTCGGGATGCATCGCGATGTTTCTAGCAAACGCCAACACCTCGTCGGTGATCCCAGTCGCTAATTGTCTACATTCGTCACTCTCCTCCGTGTCCGAATCTTCATTCTCTCTTCTCATCTCGCTCTCACACTCTCCTCTCATATCGCTCTCACACTCTCCCTCATTTGTCCCCGATCCAAACTGAAAATAATTAGACGCCATCTTCGACATCTCCGTCACACTGCTCCTAAATCTACCTCCGATCTCCACAAAATCGGTCTTGATCCCCGACGCCTCCGCGGGCACTCTCTCGTCGGAGAAGTCCGACCGGTCACACGCCTCCGAATCAGAGACAAAGCGATCGGAAGGCGTGGGTTGAGGAGCGAGGAACGACGCAACGCCCCATAGCTGTCGAGTTAGGGTTTGCTTAAGCTCTGTAAGGTCCTCTTTCACACCTCTACCTAACGCTTCTTCGTCTTCATCTTCTTCTTCTTCATTGACAAACTTCTCATCTTCAAAGGACAATCCAGAGTGTTCTTGTTGGTTACATTTCGTTGGTGAAAGGCCGGTAGGTGCTGTCTTTGTTGGTACGACGTCGTTATCCGGAGAATCATCTTCGTCGAGACGAAGGGAGTTCGCCAGAGAGCGAGCCAACCAGGACATGATCGATTATTGTGTTTTAGGAGCGAGAAAGTGATTGTTGAAAAAAAAAAGCAAATTTTCCTTTTTCGTTGGTTCGGTTATTTTCATTCATCACCCAATCATGTGGTGCCACGTTTGCTTCCCAAGGATGAAGAAGAAAAAGAAACAACAAATTAATGGATCCGATTCTGAAACCCAATTATGAGTCATATCATCACTTTTTGTCATCTAATTGTACAGTTAAGTTAGTGTACAAGGATTCGAAAGAGACCAAATCACTGCATTAATTTATGTTGGAAACACGAAATCCAATATTTTTAAACTCTTGGGCTTCATGGATGTAGCACCGAGTCGTTGATAATGTCGGCGGGCTTCACATTGGGCTTCTATTTACACTACAAGTTTAGACGAAGAATGTAGAAGCTTAATAAACCCAACTCCTTTAATTCTTTATATTTTAAATTTTCATCTAATAATTAACTTTTAATTTGTAAAGAAACCTTAATGAATAATTATCCGATCAACAATATAAATATTTTAAAATAGTGAAAAAAAACCTTATTGTAAGATAATTGAAAAAGATTTGTTTTTTTTAAATTTAACATCTAATTTTATAAAGTACTTATTAGATATGCAAGTTGAGGGCAAGCCTTACCGCGACTAGTAAGGTTTTTTTTTTTACTAGAAAGTTACAGGTTCGAGTAACAGAAACAACCTCTTTGTAAAAATATAAACTAAAATTTACGTACAATTGATGACTCTCTCTTGACTCTTACAAAATAGAGAGTCTTGTGTATTGGCAATTAAATTAGAATAGGATGTCATTTCATGCCATTTCCCTTATAAATACTCAACAATATTGATTGGTAAATTAGCAATTATATAAGAAGGTATTTTTTTTGAAGGAATATAAGAAGGTATTTAATTAGTTTTAAAATTTAGGAAATAAAATGTAAAAAATTACAATTTAACTCATTATATGAATGTGAAATTATAGATGAAAAATTAAAATATAAGATATAGGTTAAAAGTATTTTTCTAATTTAATGTGGACTTATAAAATTATCCTCTTGAATCCTCTGTGTCAGCAACCTTGATCCTATTTTGTGCCACTCAATCCTAACCATCTATTTATATGAAACTCATATAAATAAATAGCTAAGATTGAGTGGTACAGAAATGGCCAAAATTACCGACACAGAAGATTACATTCTCAAAATTATAATGCTGTCCATCTACAAGTGTCGCAACTCCAACTAGACATGAGTTGGGATCTTCCTTGTAATAGTCAAAAGTCACGACAAGATACTAAATATTAATATCAGTTGAACAGTTTAGGATAGCTCATCGTGGCAAACGTATCCAGTCAAGACAGTGACAACAAAGCTACGGCTACTTACCCTCGACAAAAAGGTGGGCTGCACTAAAGAAGGCATTCAAGATGCTTCTTTCAAATGGTCCAAAGTTTGTTATACCTTAAAGAGCTCTTTTTTTTTCTAACGTTTATTGCAGATATGATTCTATAGGTTAAATTCAAAAGGCAGTTAAGGATGGTCAATTTGTACATAAATTGTGGCTTGTTTTGCATCTGAAGTCCTAATAATTAATGCCGTATCCTAGACTAATTTCGCAGCAATGGGAACAAGAAACTTGGAAGATAAAGCCAAAAGGTCCAAACAAGAAACTTTGGCCAGCAACTTCATGACAAGTTTTTTGAGTACTTTCATGATTTTGGTCCTCATCCAAAGAAGGGAGATTGTCCAATTATCACTGGTTTGCTCTCCTTTTTAGGTGGAAGAGATTGGAAGCACTAGCACTACTCTTTTCAACATATATCTTAGGCCAAGGCCCCTTTCCTGGTCAAGAAGGTTGGCCGTGTGCACCCATTCGTGACAACAAAAGGGGACTGGGGGGGCCCTTTCCAATCCTATTTCCTCGCTTATCCACATCTGGACAGCGAAGTCCCACTCCCATCCCTAAACCCTCAAGTGGAAGGTAAGGTGATTTTGCTTCTGTTGATGTTAAAGCAGAACTTGCGTTGGTGATTCTTTCCCTTCCTTGCTTTAACCAACTCATCTATTTAATGGTGAAGAAATGCCATTACTTTATGTTCACATGTTCGCATTCGAAACAAAAGATGCAAAGAAATTAGGCTATCAAACTAGTCTGAAAATGAACCCACCAAAAAAAAAAAAACTTGAAATTCTATACTATTTAATCGGAGTAAAATTACAACTGGGTATCCACCATATTCGATCTTACATTGGAAGCATGTAACCTTACAGCCTCACTAGCCTCAAGCTCAAGTGATACATACTTGTGAACCAATCCCAGTCCCTATGAAACTTTCAAAGGATGGCAGCGGAACTTATAGGGATTAAATAGACAGAAAAGCTGATTACAATAAGAACAGAATGTATCCGCAGATTAGACATGCCTATTCTTTCCCTAGACGAAGCTAACTCTGTTCAGGAGCATAATTTACACCACTTCCCTGTGAACAGAGACATACTTGGGCGCCAGAAAGAATCATGTTACCTTTGTTATAAAACTGACGAGCCCTATTTGACAGCCACAGCCTGCGTTATTACAAGATTTGTAATCGATCGGCTTCTTTCTGGGCAGTGGATTAACAACTATGTAGTATGCAATCAGCTTAAATCCACACCTTTTATGATGCTCCTATAACATGAAATCAATCCATTGCATCACAAACCTTTAATGCACATAATGTATTGGAAGGCTACCTAGGGCTCCCAATTGGCTCCGCTCCAATCCTTTTCCCATTGGGACAATTTATCAACAAATTGCTTTTTCTTTTCATTGCATCGTTCTTGTAAGCTTACACTTGGAAATGAAAAGAGTAGCCGTATAATTTACACTACATAGTTTCAAGAGCTCAGCTGATCTTTGCTTCAGAGCAGTATTGTAACCGCTCTGTATTACAAGGAGTAGCTTGGCTGCCAAACCTGCTTCGACGGCAAGTTCAGCACATTCTTCCGGTGCTAACTTGCAGACTGCCCACAATATTGACAATGCAAGTTGAGTGGAGCTCTCCGATACCTTCATCAACAAATTCACCACATTCGGTATTGTATTAGCACAATCTTTCAAAGCCAATTTTCCTTCGGGGATGGTTGAGAGAACCTCTAAAATGTAGAGAGCCAACTCCAAGCACTCCTTATTGAAACACGGCAATAGCTCCACTAAGTGGGGAATTGCCCCAATGCTCACAACTGCGCCTCTAACCAATTCCGGGGAACAAATGCTCTTCAACATTCTGAGTCCAGCCAACACACCATTTGGGTGTCTCTTATCTTTAACCAGCCTTAACAGCGCAACCAAAAGGCTCAAACTTGACAAGTTCTCGGAACCAAAGTCTTCCCCTTCCATCAACATTTCAATTAACCTCGTACAGTTAATCTTGGTCTCAATCGAACCCTCATTCAACAGATCGACTAACAAGGAAATCTTGGCGGGTTGTCTCAAATTAGCCTTGGAAGTTAAATCGAGATCCAAATTCGCAAGTATCCCAACTGCCTCAGACCCAACAACATGAGAAGTAAAAGGACCCATTAAAGAACATATAAGGGCAACACCGTTGTTATCGATCACTGACTTCTTTGCCACAGCATGCGCAGTCACAACCTGTCTAAGGTCTTTTAGAGATTGAACTCTGGCTTGACCTTTAACTTTCTTTAGATTGTCCAAAAGCTCAATGGCCCTCCCCTGAACGTCCTCTGATCTCTTCTTCATAGCCAAATACTTCTGCGAGAACCAGCTATAAATAAGCTGCCGCAGAGTTCTGTTAGGCGTCAACGTATCATCCCAGAGCTCTTGCATTGTAGTGGGACAAGTATAGTGACATAGACAAAACCATTTGAGAATATTGGCTCTCTCGTAAGTCTGGCCAGTGCACAGAGTCACCGGGTCTTGCATTGGGTCCAAAGAGATTGGACATATGAAAACAGATGGAACTTCAACTGACTCAAGCTCTTCAATCATTATCTTCAGATCTAATTTCTCTGCCACACCACCGCAAATAACACCACCACCTATGGCACCCAAAATGCCGTCTTTAACGGCGGTTTCCAGATCCAGTAGTTGCCCACCACTATCCACATCAAGCTTCATATTTCCTTCTCTTCTTTGGCTACCAAGCTGGTGTATCAGAGGGTTAAAACACCCCGTTCAAGAGTTGTATCAAATCTAATCCAAGAAAAAGGCCTCAAATGTCAAAAGAGAAGAACAAAGAGAATAATAAAACCAATCACATCCACGGGGACGAGAAACGTGTGGGAAAGCAAAAGAGAGAATATGAAGCCTCTCTCTTTCATTGACGACACAAGGAAAAATTAAGCATCAAAGGGGACAACTTTTCTAAATTGTGGGCTTTTACTTTCTCTGCTTCATGGTCATCATCACCATCCAAGACATGATGAGCATGTAATCTTCTTCTCCAATACCAAAGCGCTGTCTCTCTCTCTCTCTCTCTCTCACTCAATGCCCACCAGCAACTTCCTCTTCAAGCTCCACAAAAAGGGTGAAATCATCAAATCCCAGATCACGTAAAAAGCAAAGAATGAAAGAACAATCAAAAGCGGGTACAGAGAACAGGATAAAAATCAACAATTTGAATGAATAGTAACTCCACAGCTAAATGTTTTGTGGGGAAGAGAAAATCAAAGACATGAAAGAATGGGGTCACTAAAGCCAGAGCCGCACCTAGTTCTAGAGCAAGTTGAGTTTTTAAGGAAAATAAAAAATAAAAGCTATCCTCTGAAGTCTGAACTGCACAGTCTTCCCAACTTCTCTCCTTTTTGGGGCAGACAAAGAAAGCCCCAAACAAATTTGCGCCTCTTCAAAATTTTGGTTTTTGTTGGTCAGCTGTGCAAAACCCATTAGGATTTAGAAATTAGAATACAATCCTGCTGTATTTCTTTAAGAAATTATAATGTGTATAACAGTTCGTTCGTAATCATTCCTAGATTTACGGTCTTACCGTTTGTCAGATGGTCTCTGATGATTCCCGCCTCCAATCTGGGCCGCGTGTGGTACCACCGTACCATCATCGGGATTTAATTAATTTATATATGTTGAAATAACTAATTCAATTTAATTTTAAATTAAATTAACTTTAATGTTATTTATTTATTGAACGTTTTCAAATTGCCCATTTTATCCAATCTAATTTCAAAGAAATTTTATATATTGGTGGAAAAAATAGATAATAAAAATAAAAGTAAATCAATTAGAAGAGGCATAGTACTTCCCACGAGGTTCGCGTACGATTGTGGATGACGATCCTCGAACCGCAGACGTGAAGGCATTTCATCAAGCGGCAAAACCGGAACCAAAAAATCACCCCGTTGCCTTCGGGTAAAAGAGAAATTTTATTGCAGTGGCGTTTCCAACAGCCCAACCGTGCACTACACGTGCAGTCAAAACTTTTGAAACAGAAGCACCCATTTTGATTAGCTACGACTTTCCAGGTCATTGGAGACAAGTCTTTGTTGTGAACGTAAAGATATCAAAAGGCGCTTCTTTTTTGGGCAAGATTTGACCGGTAGACGGAACCCAACTCGGGTGGTCAAAAAACTGAAGCGATATTGCCATAATTTTTAAGCAATCACCCTGATCTAGGACGTATACTTTTTAGTTCATCATCAGTAACTTAAGGCGTACCATTCGTGCAAATGAATATTATAAAAAGTGTAGAGACTAGACAACTGCAGTTCTCGTTGGGGTGGAGCCCAGAAGAGCGTGCCTGGCGTGAGGGTACCAGTAACCAGCTCAGCAGTTTTGACTCAGTTCCTCGGGTCTTCATTATTGCCACTTCCTCAATACCCAATAATTCTCTGCTACTGTTAAGTAGAACGTTTACCACACAGTGCGTGCAGACTTCAAAAATAGCCGTGGGAGTGAAAACAGGTCTCTCTCTGTTTTTCTTTTTCCTTTTTGAGTTACAATAAAGATTTTACAATCGGAATCGGATGCGTAACCTGTGTTCCCTAGGTTTTTAATCCCTACAACGTGGGAATCTTGGTACCCTGCATAGCTGGAATCTTTCTGGTCAATTGACCACTTTTTGTTTGAGGTTTGAGCCAACTTGACAGTGGCACGTGGTGAAAAGCTATCCTGTTTCTTCCACACGCATTCAGTATAGCGAGCTGGCAATCTCCTTTAACAACTTCTTTTAACTCATCAAAACTACCTTCCCCAGTAGAACCAAGTCCTTGATGTCTTCACTCTTCACAACTGCCACTTGTACATGTAAACAAGAAGCTCCGGTACACTCACTCACATCTTCCGTGTAGGCGTTTGGTGGATCAAGGTACTTACTGACATTGTATGTTTTCTGTCGCTTTTCAATGTTCAAATCTAGAAGAAAACCTTGAAGTTATAGTTTTTTGTTACTGATTAACGTAAGTTTTTAACCCCCGACATGCCTACATGTGCACCACTCGCGGAATCTCTGGAACAAATAGCAGTGTCAACGATGTAACATTTCTCGGATCTCTTCTCGGTTTCCTATACGGACCTCTTGTTGCTTCGCAGCTATAACATGCATTACAAGAAAAGCAACTTCTCTAGTTAATTATAGGGTTGGAGTCCCTGATTCTACTTAAAGATAACCGGTTCCTTAGTTTAACAACTATCTTCGAAGGATGGGCGTGGGCTTGCTTGTGGGAACCGTCTAAGCTAAGAAGAGACTTTCTGAAGCTAAAGTGAGGGACTCTGGCTTCAAGACCAGTCTTGGTCATGGCAAACCATCATAACGATAGGCGAATTAGAGCATTGCGTAAGCTGTGTTAACAGGATACCTGGGTCAATCTAGCCATTGCCTGAATCGCCCACCCTTCCGCTCCAGAAATGGAAACAATCTGTTGCTCACCAGGCCTGTGGGCTTGTAGTCTTGGGTTACCCATCCATCGAGCTGATTTCCGCCAGTTTGGTACTAGAAAATAGGGTAAGTGTCGCTACTCGCTTAATACATCCACTAACATGTACGGATTGACTAATGATGCTTCAAGAAGTACGAAAGGAAAGTGGATTGGTCGTCAGGGGTGTTGATTTAGGATCATTATTTGGAGGAATTCAGAAGATCATGCCAGGAATGTGAAGTAGACAATGTGCCTGAAGAAATGTGAGCGCTAAGAAAAGGGAAACTCTTATTCTCATTGCCTGTGAAGGCCAAGCATATATACATCAATATGCAACAGTTTCCTACATTATTAAGGACATCTAAATATATGCCAGATCTCCTAAATTTGTATAGAGTATATATTTACATATATTGCACAAGGTATGTTCCCAATAATTCCCTTCAAATTGGAGCATGAAGGTAACAGACGACCAACTTACAAAGAAGGTATTGGAACCTGCGTACCCCTAGGATTTTTAATCCTTAGAATCCTTTTAGCCTTGTTGCTACAGAAGGATTTTCACTACTGCTTGTGAAATTCCTTTGAAACATACAACCTTTGCATCTTTGTTAGGCAGGTAACATTAATATTAGGTAAGAAAGGGAGTAAGAAGAGAGTTGCATAAGAATCATGAAAATTTCTTCAGATCCAGTTCATTTATCGTGTTTGTCTTTGTCTAGTTTACCTTCTAGTGTGAAGCGTGTTTTATCAAACAAAATAGAAAATCTTGTAGAAGTCACTCATGTTGAAAACCGTGTTTGTAAGTCTTCTTTACCTTTGTTAAGTCCGCACAGTATCTATTCTCGTGACCGTTCTTGGACGAGAAATATTAGGAGTGTGTTATCTACTACTAGACTTCGTGTGAAAGAAATCATCCAAAGTTCCAAGTTGGAACAGTGTGGTCTCAATCTACAACTGTAGAATAATACATAATGCTAGAAATCCTTAAGGAGCTGATCGCCTTATGGAGAGAGCAGAACCATACACATCTACACTTTGGAGCTCTATGACTTGTTCTTACTTTACACGGAAGAAAAAGTATATATCCTGCAACAGCTAGGATATTCCTCCTTGACACTGCCTATACAACGT
>JANZLH020000153.1:231278-265165 GCA_026770325.2 Erythroxylum fimbriatum | reverse complement strand
GATGTAGCTGAGATGATTCCCACCAATGGAAATGGTGGATCAGACAATCCTGGATATATGGTTGTGGGTTTTGAGGTTGTTTTTTATAGCATCTTGCACAATGCAAGTCTGTGAAGAACTTGAAAATGTATGATAAATACCCGTTTTAAATCAAGTGTGATCCTACAAAATAACGAGATGAATTAGCATAAATAATTTTATTATAAAATAAAATATAGTTACAATTAATAAAAGTGCTTTTTATTTTTATGTTGCCAAACAGTCTACTGTATGAAGCTCTTTTAAAAAAGCTGTTTTTGTAATTGACAGCCAAACAGTCAACTGACTTTTACAAAAAGCTCTTCTCATAAAAGCTCTACTGACAAAAGCTCTACTAATAAAAGGTCTACTGATAAAAGCTCAACGAAACGGGCCCTAAGTAAGAAAAGTCATAAAAATATTAATTCCACCACTATTTATGTTAAAGTGATTTGAGAAGTATCGTATGGTACCAATTCTAATGGTTGACTAATTTTTTAGTATTAAAGTTTTCAGAAAACTTATTGCCACTACTGTTTGTTGTTTAAGGTGAAAAGAAAATGGAAAGTAGAAAATTTTATATTATGAGTTTATTTTTGAAAGGCATTTCGAAATAGTATTTCAGAATAAATTGAAATTATGTTTTACGAAATGTTATGTTATTACCAGATTTGGTGATGCACGAATAAATTGTTATGGAAAATGTTTTACCATAAGCTTTATGATTGTTTGAAATATTTTAGTTATATTGTTATAAAAAGTTAACTTTTAGTAAACTTATTACACTCGTTTAGTTCATTTAGCTCACCCTTATTTTTATGTTTTTAAACAACCCACCTCAGGTATGTGTATAAGTGCTGCAGTAATTGAGACTTCATCACAAGATTAGTAGTATGGTCGAGTGCTGCTATGCTTATGTCATTTTGATATGTACATTTGTGTAAAAAATGGATGTTTATAAAGGCTTTAAATGAAATGCTTAAATATGTTTTAGCTTTTTAAAGTTTATTGTAGTGATTGTTGAGAATTATTTGTTTGAGGTTGCTTGTGAGTGGACTTGAAGTCCACAATTTGTAGTTGAGAATTTTGTGTGAATATAGAAGTGTTTTAAAATGTGTTATGCAGGTTTTTGAGATTTGGGAATCTTGGAAAAGCAGTTGCTATGCTACCGAAATTTTTAATAAACGTTTTGAAAAAAAAAGGTTCCCACTATTTTCCATGCTTGTAAAAGTTAAAGTATAAAAGGTTTTTAATAGTTGAACGGCTTGGCTTTGCAAGAACCCTTCAGTTGAGTTAGATATCAATTGGAGGGCTACTGTGGGGTCACCGAGAGGGCTCCACTCGGGTTTTGGAAGGGGAACTTCAGGATGGGTCCTTTCAAAGATCTTCACTTTATTCTTTTTCTTGGAATTTTTTATCTTTGCTTTATTCTTATTAATAATTTTTTCGTGATAATTTATTACATATATTATTGAGAAATATATTATTAATAGTTGATTATTTTTTATCCATCAAGTTTATAGGCATTTAGGTGTAATTTTGTTTTTAATCTACTAATTTAGTTATTTGATTTTGAAAATATTAAATATAATAAGAAAAAATGAAAGAAAATAATTATTATTGTGAATAGAATATTAAAGATATTGTTAATATGAAAACACTATTTTAAGTTCATTAATTTTTTTTTATTTTTTTGGAGATATATTATTTACTATATATTTGATTATTCTTCTTTATCTAATTCATTATTATTTATTTAATGAAGTGGCTAAAACCATTACAAGTGAAAAAAAGGTATTAAAATAAGATAGTCTTTTAAGGACAACATTTTATTGATGTCAAGTTAACCAATAGTCTAGCATCAGTTACATGATTATCCAAAAGCCAAAAAATTAAATAATCAAGAATCAGTAGTTAATATTTACCCAGCATCAGTGTCAGGCATTACCCCGGTGCCGATAAAGCATTTCAAAACACTATAAGGTTATCAGCTCAACTTGCCCTTATATATGTTATCTTCTAAGCACACTCGCTAAGAGGTTCAATCCCTGGCATCTAACTATAGTTATCTACTTTATGCATGCTAAATTCCTTTGTATAAAGACTTAGCATCTTGTGATTGATTCTTGAATAATTTTGCATTCCTTTCCCTCCTATATAGAGTGAATGGTACAACCAAACACAGCCTTAAAAATGATGTGGTCTTCATTAGACAAGTGGTGGTTGTATAGCTTATTGAATTATGTTCTCTCATTCTATGTCATGACAAAAATGATTACATACTTGTTAAATACCCAACTGAAGAATTGTTGCATAGCTACATTTGAATAAGAGAAGCCTAAGTGTTTTTGGTTTCAAGTTATAGAGCCCACAAGTATGATTAAGGTTAATTGAGCCCTTGATCCTATCCATTACACTGAGTCTATTCTTTATTATAAGCTATACTATAACAGAGACCTTTGGGGAGCTTTGTTTAAACCAAACTAGTCTATACCAATTAACTTTATGAGCACAAATCCTAAATATGTCTTTACAGGATCTATTGGTGAATTCCTTAAAGAATACCCTTTTTATGTTATGTGGTTAACTAAATAAGGATTAGTTGAGTAAAAATCAACACCCTCAATATAAAAGCAAATTCCTAGGAGTTGCAGTATGATCGGGTTGTTAAAGCCCTCAAAATTAATTTCGATTCTCCAAACTTTTTGTAGTAATCGTGAAATTAGGTCGAATCCCAAGAGAAATAAACAATAGTTTCTTAATTTCATTTAATAAAATAAAATGGTGGTTTGATTAATTAACTAAAATTAACAAGATGTCAAATCAAATCAACTAAATATAGAAGTGAGAATTCAAGAATAAATTTCAATTCAAGGTAAAGATCTTATTTAATTGTAACATTGATTATTGGTCTAAAAAGAGTATTTTTCACAATTCAAGTAGTTAGTTTGAAATATATTAGGATAGTCGTAATAAGTTTCAATTTTTCCTAAATTAATTGGTTCAAATCTAGCATCCAAACCAAAACTTACCATCCATTAACTAGGTGTGATAGCATTCCATATTAAATAAATGATAGCAATAATCGAGATAGCTGTAACTATTCAACTTAGTTTTCTTATTTATCATAAGTTAAATATGCAATTTCATAAATAGCCTATTTACTACTTATACCAATCCTTCATGATAATTATGGATTACTGAATTTATGGATAGTGATCGAATAATCAACGTTAAATTAAATCGTCAAATTAATCAATATTAATCATTCATTAAATATAAGAACTCAAAACAAGAAATACTTGAATTAAAAAATGAATAAAAGTTAAGAACAAAACCTTACAAGGTTATAACTAGAATATCGAATTCCCTTGAATCAGAATAATTGAGTTTAGCCATACATGACTTTTGCTCCAATACTAAAAATATAAGAAAGATAAAGAATTAAGAGAAAAGTAAGAAGAGAACGATTCATTCTTTGGAGAGGTGAGAAATGTCCCTTTTATAATGTTTTCCTACTTTAAACCTAATCTTATCCTATCTTGCAAAGATGTTTATCTAAAACAAATCATAATCCCTTCAGATAGGGATAGAAGGAAGTTTCCTACTTAATCTTCAACTCTTCAAGTAAATGTGGTATTTGGTTTTATCTCCTCTTATCCACTGCAGTAATTTTTCACTTTATCCAAAATTTGTGATTATCACCAACAGTGTCCCAAATTTGATGCAATCTCCTCTTTTCATCTCCTAAAACAAAACAAACATTAACTTTCATATTTAAGCACCAAAATAAATCCAAAACAAAGGAGATAATATCAAATAATATATTAAGATAACATCTTATCAAAATCCCCCACACTAGACTTTTGCTTGTTCTCAAGCATAAATCAATTCAATAAGTCAATTACCTTTATGAAAACCTCTGATCTCCTTTCATGTTATCTAGAAATATGTAAAAGCTAATTCACATAGAAGGTTTAAGATAAAATAACAATCAGGAGAATAAGCACTTATAGGACACATTGTTAAAATATAACATCTCATCAATTTCATCAAAATCAAATGAAACAAGACTTGACATCCTTCACTCTATACACTCAAAGTGTTTAGGGTTCATTAAGCTCTCAAATCAAAACATAGCGATATATTTCTATAAGCTTGCTCAAGAATCATATCTCCACCACTTAACAAAAATGAACTTAATGTATAAATCAAAGGGAATTTATAAAGGTTGTAACTTGGCTTAGTTGAGGTATGACAAAAAGAAGCCTTTTGAGTTAAATAAATTGAAGGAAATTATGTAAACTTATCCACACAAGTTTCAACTTAAATCAATCCAAAAATCTTCTGATTCAAATAACATCCCTTTCAATCCCTTTTTTTTCTCTTTTTTTCTTTCTTTTTTTCTTTTTTTTTTTGAACTAAATATCAAGAGGAGGTGTTCCCCCTATCTATTAAAATATGAAAAATCAACATAATGCAACTTGAATCAATTAATTTACTTTTAATAAAAATAGTCAAAATCCTATGCAAATAAACTCGATACAATTCCTTCAATTTAGGGATTCAAAATCATTAAGGATATCAACAACAAAAAGGATAAATTTGGCCTATAACAAGGTTATTATGCAAGAAAAGAAAGGACAAGGCTCAAATTGTTTTCTAAGGATAAAAAGTAAGGTAGGCTTGTTTAGGTCAAAAATGTTATCCTAAATGCCCTCATCATCTTTACACACAAATTCATAAAAAATGTGGTCTCAACATGTATTCAAAAGAAAGTTTCAGCATAAACAAGCAATGTTTGATAACACACAACAAAAAGATATGTATGAACACAAATGTGATAAATGATCTTAGGCTCAAAGCTCACGTAGGTGTCAAAAATGCATCAAGTCTTGCACACTTTCATTCAACAAAACCAATGAGATACTTGAAATAATTTAATGAAAACATTAAACATGTTTGTCTCTCTCTTGCATTAGATCTTAAAATGAAAATGTATCCTAACTTAAGGATTATTTATGAACAATAATCAGAAAAATTATGAGGTTATCATGAGGAATAATTAATATATGAATCATAGTATCATGAGTCCAAGAACAAATCACAATGTTCATCATAATATAAACACTTTCTCCCCCAAAACTAAATTATGCATTGTCCCTAATATATGTATAAGATACTCACATCTAAAAAATAATAATAAGAGAAATAAAGCACAAAATAGAGGACTCTCTTAAGATCTGAGCATCAGAAAGAATGTGTATGATATTGTCAGTTTGGCGAGGAGTGTGTTACTATTATGGTGGCCTGCGATGGAGCTGTTTGTGGACTGCATGAGATGAGAGCTGTTGCTATTTTGGTGTTATTATTAAGTTGTTTGGCATGGAGGGTCGTACGTGCTTGGTGAAGAAGCTGTGTTGTTTTCGTTGTTTTTTAAACATTGCCTGCCAAAAGAGAAACACTCAAAGATTAGGGTTTGCTTTTTTTTACAATAAATAAAATAAAATAAAATAGTTAAAATAAATTAAATAATTAAAAATGTGTAAGTAAATAAAGAAATTACATAATTAAATGATAAAAATATTTAAGTAAAATTTTCTGAATTTTTTATTAAAAAAATTATAAGATGACTTAATGTTCCATTCTAGAACATTTTAAGATCTTCATTCTAGAACATTTTAAGATCTTCATTATAGAACAATAAATTACACAAGGCATGATCTAGGCTTATGAATTTAGTATTCTATAATTTTATGGTCTTCACTCTAAACAACTAAATTACATAAGACATGATCACACTTTATGAAATTTAATAATTTGGAATTTACATAATAAACTCTTATCTTTTACCGAAAGATTACAATTAATCACTTAAGTGCTTAATAACCTCAATACATAAGTGTTGTCACTTGCTCCTTCCTCAGAATCTCATTAAGGACATTGAAAAGTTGGTGAAGAATTTTCTATAGTTTGGAAATTTAAAACTAAATTTGATTTCCAAAGTGAGGTATTCTAAGGTTTGTTCTCTAAAGAATAAGGGGGTTTAGGGATAAATTCAAGTAAGATCTTTAATAAGATGTTACTAGAAAGAGGATATAGAAGCTTTTTACTGAGTTTGAATCTATTTGGGTGAAATAGATGTAGGCACACATCTCAAAATGCTAAAGCTTTTGGAGGATTAAACCTTAGCAACTTTTCTTTTGGTCCATAAATCAAAAGTTAAAACTTAGAAGCTTCACAAACCTTTAGATGAAATAATGATTATGATTAGGAATAAAACTTGGTTATGGTATGATTATTGGAATGATTTTAGTACCCTCCAAAAGATTGAAAGGAATGAACAATCTCAAGCTCTTAGTTCTCCTAAAGGCTAAAGTTAATTTTATAATTGAAAATGGAGCATGGAACTACAAATATAGGTAATTCAATGCTATTATAACTAATAGAACTACACAAAATGGCCATAGCTCCAAAACATTCACTCATAAGTCCGATCTTCACCTTCTTTGACACCCTACTCCTTTGGTGCCTTGAAAAAAGATTATTTAATTCAAGGATAACACCTTTAAAGCTTCCTTTATCCATGGTTAGACATTAAATAAAGGCTCAACACAGTAGAGAAATTGAAAGAGATTTCTTTCACTAATACCTTATGCAAACTATATGGAATGGAGCCTGAAACTTTGAATCATCTGCTTATCTCTTGCTATTACTCAAAATCATTTTAGAGCCACACTCTTAATCTATACATAATATACTACTTGGAAAAACAACTGGTCAGGGTTTATAGATTAGGCTACTAATGTCAAATTCATATATAAGGATGATCTGAAAATGTTTTGAACCAGCAATCAACTATGGTACTTATACAATCTAGAGTGAGAGGAGTAAAAGGACTTTTAAAAAGAATCTCAACCACTTTTGGAGTTCATCTTACAATTTGATGGATTAGGTAGGTGATTTTGACTCGAAATATTCTTCTTAGGATGAGCCTTAATTTAGTCATGAAATAAATGTTTAGCTTTAAACTATAGAGTCTATCAAGAACTCTTAGTCTCTAACTTAGAATGTTGCTCAAAGACCCAATGTGTAATTTGTACATGTACCCATCTTGTTACCTTGGCTTCTGTCATGTATTCTCTTCTTACTTTTAATAACGTTAATTGTTACTTATTTAAGTATAACTAAGTTGTTACCTGGGTTCAACAATTTTAAACCTTTTGTACCTTTTTTCTATATTAATGAAATTCCCTTTGTTTTTAGAAAATACTAATGTAAATTAGGATTTCATTCAATTACAACAACTAGGGATGATAATATGTCGAACTAAGTTAGATACTAATAGACGTTTTAAGCTCAATGTTTTTCAAAATGGTATTTTTTTGGATAGTTTTAGTTCACATTATGATAGTATGACAATGTCACAATTGTGACCCTATTTTAAGCCTACTGCCATGATCGTGACCTTATTTCAAGCCTACTATCACGAATGTGACCCTATTTAAAAAGCTAAAGGAATTTTATTCAGGTCGTGACCCTGTTTCAAGCCTACTGTCACAATCATGACCAAGGCCATTCGCTTATTGTCACGATCGTGACACGGCAAGGCAAAGGTGGAAAATTAGAAAATTTCATGCTCTTTTCCAATTTTACCCCTCCTTTCTCCTCCCTAACTTTTATATTCACTCTTCCCCTCATTTTTCTTACCTTCAACACTCTCTCAAATCTCTCTCTAGATTTAAATCTCTTAAATTCTATAAGTTCTCTCTACATGTATCCAAAAATTTCTTTCTCTCTTATCTCTTCACCCACAAATTACACACTCCAAATAGGTCCAAAAATTAAGAAGACGGTAAAATGCACATAACAAAAGGAAAAGTGCAAGTATTGAGGCGCAGTTAATGGAATTGAGTGGCAGATTTCGAAGCCCCTTTTTTGATTTATTCAGAAGACAAAGGTACTCATTTCCAAAATCTTTGCTCTAGAAATGTAGTTATGCCTAGGTATTTGGACTTTGATATTTTGGAAACACTTGGATTGAAAGACAAGGTTGAGAATCTAAGTAGAAGAATTCAATGGGATAAGTTCATGCATTTTACCGTTGATGTATATGAGGAATTAACCATTGAATTTTTCACCTCTCTTTAATTTGAATTAAGTAATCCTAAAGAATTTTGGTTTCGATTGTGGGGTCGACCGTACGAATTGAACCATCCTGTAATCAAACATTGTTGATCAACATGATGATTTTCGTGCCTAGCAGTATCGGACCCAATCGACTGGGTTGGAAAACTTTGATGATAAGAATACACATAACAATATCATTCGTAGTCCTAAACACTTGTTGCACAAATTTATATGTTAAATTGTTTTTGATAAAAGTGAAAGCAACAAGTGCTAGGTGAAGGAATTATTTATTTTATGGTTCCTGGACAATGACATTCAAGTTTGCACAACCACACATATTTTTAATACCATTATTGCTACTCTGAAAAGGAGAAGTAGTAATCTTGGCATGAGATATTTGGTTACTTCCATTGCTGATTATTATGGTGTCAATTGTGATGGACTAACTGTTTATATGCCTGAGTTTCTTAGTACTCATCATTTTACGAGAGCTGAGATCTTGACGTCCCAACATATGGAACTTCAAGATATCAATGCTAAATCTCGTGTGGAGTGCATGATAGGACAAGCTAGTTCTAGCTCAGCACCACCTCAGCAACAAGTTAAAGAATCAACCAGTGAGGAGTTTAATGAAGAAGAAGTTGTCAGATGGGAAAAGGTGCTGGATGCAATTTCAGACAACAACAAACTATTGAAGGAGATGGAGCAAGAACAACAACGACAGCACCGAGACATATGGAGAATTTACAAATACTTCGCTGCTCAAAGCATTCGGATACCATCTCCGACACCATCACCTCCTTAATTGTTGTAACGAGTTTATGCTCTAACTTTTTTCTTTTTCTTTTGTTTTTTATTTTTTTTCTTATCATTTTTAGCTTCTTTTATGTGTTGTTTGTTCTCCTCACATTGAGTACAGTATATAGTCCAAGTGTGGGGAGGTTCGCATTGTTATTGTCATCATGAACGTGAATTTTGTATGTCATGTTGTTAGTTTTGTTTAGGTTGACATAGTGTGTAGCATAAGTGTGAATTGTGAGAATGATTCAATGGTTATAACTTGATAGAATTAGTTTATCTTTGAACATAGTCTTTAAGCTATAAAGACATATTAGTTTTTGAAATTTTTGTTCTAAGTAGCTTTGGTTAAATATGCATGGTAATTAGGATATGACATTAGTTTGTTCACCTTAGGAAATTTTTTACATACATTTATAATTATAAGTCAATTGAATTAGTAGCATCATTAGTAACGTTTCATGAGGACAATTAGCTAAAAGAAATGAGGTAGGCTATGTGAAATGTGAAAAAAAATGTGTGTGTATCTTTTTAAATAACTATTTCGTTGATTTTTGGGTTTTGAATAGAGCTAGTAGCCAATTGATAATGTGATAGCTGAGTAATTGGGAGACATTCATTACAAATGTTTGTCTTCGCGTCAAAAGGCTAGAATGACATTCCAACTAAGCCTATTAATAAAATGTGACTTAGTTTAGTAACTGCGGGACATTCATCACAAATATTTGCTTTCGCGTCAAAAGACTAGGTCAACATTAAAGAAAATGAACAAAATGGTGTTTTGATTAATAAATCCTACCTATCTTTGAAAATAACAGGAATTTTCATGATAAGTTACTGAGTGATAGTTGCAATTTTGATTGACTACTAATTATTAATGTGTGTGTACAAGTGCCAAAGGTGAATGAATATGATGTTAAGGTATTGATTAGTATTTATATTCAATCCAAAGTGCGTAGCCATAGATTGTATAAGTTAATGTGTTGGAACAACTTGATTGATTGTTAATCGATATTAAATTAGTTTCATTAAGTTAGATGTCATTATATCATTATTGTATGTGTATGAATGCATGTGATTTTGTTTGAGATTGTGTTTGTTTTGTTTTTGCTTGAGGATGAGCAAAAGTTTAAGTGTGGGTATGTTGATAGTTATAGTTCACATTTTTTTTGGTAGGTGTTTTAGTGTGATTTCAGGTGTTGATTAGATGATTTGTGCATGTTTAGCTTTCAAATTATATTAATATGATTCTATGTTTATGTTTTCGAGTGTTATATGGTTTAGAGCATGATATTGGACTTTAATTTTGTGCACTTAAGGTGTTTTGATGTGTTTATTAGTGTATGAACTTAGATGAAGAAGATTGAAGGAAGATGGAGAAAGCTTAGACAAAAGGCTAAGGCCACGATTGTGACATGACACCCTTATCACGGTCGTGATAGAAAATAATCACCTAGGGTCATAATTGTGACACCCAAGCCATGGTCATGACAGAAGGCAATTTTTACTGGGTCACAATCGTGACAGGCGCTCGCCAGACGCGAGGATCTCCTTCTGTTTTGATATTTGGATAGTTTTTTTTTTGGACATTTTGACTTAGGTAAAACCTAGACTTTACCCAAAATGATCCATGAACTATAGAAAAACATTAAATGACTCAAATTATAACTAGCCTCCATTTGACAAATTGAGAAAGAATATAAGGAAGAGTAAGAAAGAGAGAAAAGAAGAGGAGCATTTGCAGCTGCTGTCTAACCACTTCAAACCAACCATTTCAAGTTCTTTTCTACTTTCTCTTGTTTATTTACTTCATCTTGATGTATAACTTGGGTTTGAGAATGTTGAACATTTTCTTAATGTTGTTCTAATTTTATTGTGAGATTTATTCTTGAATCATTTTGTGACTTAATTACTTTTGATCTCAACGAAATGTTTAGGTATTGTGATGTTTATGGTTTTTACATACTTTGATAATAAATCAAAAGATTGAATCGATGGTAACATGATTAGACTAGATAATGAGAATTAGCAACCTAATAAATCACATAAATATCAAATTGATAATCATATGAAAAGAGATCTTATGTGAGGACCCGATTATCCACTAGATCACTTAAGAACTAATTGAAAACGTAGGTTGTTTTGGTTAATTGAGAGATTGCAAAATCGAAATTTCAGAATCAATTGGGGATTATTAATTAGGGTTAAATGATTAAATCTTGAGAGAGAATAATTAAACCTTTGAAAAATCTATGATCGATATCGATTATTTCAAAAGTTGTTAAAGTAGCAAAATGACGATAGAATGAATCCTATGTTCTCATAATTGATTGATCTTGTTTATCACGATATCTCAATTGTTAAGTGGTTAGTGCTGTATTTGATTTAATTATGTTAATTTCGAAATTTTAGTTTCATTCAACTCATACTTAATTGCTTAATTTTCTGGTTATTTTTATTTTCACTTAAATCATGTTTTTACAACCTTAAATAAGGTTAGGATTCAATTAGTTTTAACAAATTCTTCGTGAGATCGACACCTCAATTACTACAAGATACGGCTTTTATATTTACAAAATATTAACTCAATAATTTTACGCAGTCCTCTTTTTGTAATTTTTACAAAAAAATTATTTCAGTTGTTCAAATCTGTAACCTTATATTCACAAACATGGAATTTTTGCCGATGGCTCTAAAGTTCTCACATACAGCAACTGAAATTTTCAATTTAATTTAGAAATTTATTTAATTACTAAAACACAGGCAAGAACTCTAAGTTTTGCCATATTTCCGTTATGCACACAAACCGATATATTCCAACCAAATGAGAGCAACCTGTCCCTATCACACCCGATGACGAATTCAATAAATAATTACAGGGTTGTTGAGAAAAATCTGTGCCACAAAAACGCCGAATCTCATTCTCCGCCACATGTAGTCAAAGCCCACTTGATCCCTTTCTTTTGAGCGGATGAAACAAATAACAGCCGTCAACCTGACTTTGCCGATTGAGATTTGGAGTTGCCCAGCCCTGTGAGAGCATGTGGGCGCGCTCAGAATCTTCCTCAGCCACAACTCTCTTCCAAGGTTTTAAATACGTTTCCGTAAAGTTGTTTATCAAATTTAAACCTCTCCGCCACCTCATGTAGATGGACCCCCAAATTCTATCAGCAAACTAAAGCAAAGCTTCCGCCCAGAGATATTTGTACACAAAATAATATAATATCATGGTATAACCACAAAAGGTAACAGCTAAACCACAAGATCAATGAATGTTAAGAAACCACCACCACTAAAATTCAATCACTATCTGTGGGCATGGTTCTCTCTTCCTGAGTCATTTTTGACAGCGACGCACAAAGCCTAAGTTCAATAAATTGGTTAAGTTTGTACTCTTCCGCTTTGCCCCTAGTTATCGTAAGCTAACAGGCTCCAACACAAAATGGGTGTTTGGTTGTCGTCCAAAGTTTCAATCCGCGTCTCCGTTACGTCCTATGTATGGTTTTACCTATTCAACGCAGCTTATGGCACTAGTGTTCAGATCTCTGTCTAATATTATGATGTTTTATTGTGTCCAATAAATCTCAGCCATTTATTTATGCAGGTCTCGTATGAATCTCGCGTAAGTTCCGCAAAATAAATGGCTGAAATTTCACGAGAAAGAACAAAACAGGGTAATATTGGACAGAAGCACCGACCGAATATGAAACGAGTAACAAATTTCTATATAAAAAGACTATAACTAAACTTGCAAATGTAAATGAAAAGGAAAATTTTATATTCTAGAAGAGTATTAAAATTGATCACAAAATCAAACTTCAACAGCTGACAACAGAGATGTGCTGTTACATGCAACGATTGGAAATGAGTAAGTTTACAATCATATTTTCCAACAAAAATCAACAAAACATCAATACTGTGGTTGTTAGACAAGTCCAATTAAACTTTCTTTTCTCAAAAAAAAAAAAACCACTAACTCTTGCAGCTAGAATTCGCCAGCAGATCATCCACGGCTTCAGATTCTCTTTTCGGTTCCTCCTTATCGGATGGATGATATTTCCTGAGAGAGTCCACAACCACCGCAGAACAACAACCGACACGGACCGTCCGATCCATTCCAGTTCTAGGACATTTGAAAGGCCTATACATTTGGTCAAAACACGTAACTCCTCCGTCACCGCTTGGACCTCCCTCAGAAAATGGCTGTTTCACATTGCCCTAGCATTAATTTGTAGCAGACGATTTGAATAACTGAAGCTGAAATATGACACGTTGAAGTAGAAAAAAATAAAAGCAGTTTAGTAACATACATGGAGAAAAGAGCGAAGATCTGTGGATCTCCGACGCAACGGTTTCATCGAATCGGCATTCATCGATTCCGACAGGGAACCCTCATTGCTAGTTGAAGAACTACACGAAGACGACGATGTTACCGGCGCGGGAGTGACGGACGACCAAGGCACCACCTGATTATCACCTTCTTCGTCGAGATCGCTTTCAAGGTCATTGCCGTCAGAACCGTCGCTCTCTTCTTCCTCTTCTTCACCATCATCTTCTTCTTCTTCTTCATGCTGATCCTCACTATTATGTGTACACCGTTCGCAGACGGAGACCGTGCGGCCTAGTTTGACGCCAGTGGCTCTCCACGGAGTGACAGCTTGGCATGTTTGGCAGAGGAGTGCGCGAGAGTGACGCGCCACCAGAAAGTTAGCGTCGTGAATTTTGGCGTCACAGTCCCAGCAGAGGCTGGCTTGGTCGGATTCACAGTAGGTTCTCGCGGGAAGCTTGCAGAGCTCGCAAGATTTCATTTTTTGCGATGAAGGAAAGCTGTTAGGATTCTAAGGTTAAAGCTTATACTAATTCAAAAGCTTTTTAAAAAGGTTCTCTCTCTCTCTCTCTCTCTCTCTTCGTCAAGAAAGAGGAAGAAATAAAAGCGTGGTCGAGCGAGCTTGGGTGACATACCGAAACAGTCCTGCTTTTGCTTTCAATTGCAAAATTACCTTACGGGACTCGTCTCATCCTATTTCTGGCGTCTTCCCAGTCAAACTAGCGTCAAAGAGATGTTAATAAATTGGAAAGGGAAAGGAAATTTCGAAGGCAGTGGGAACTGGGGGTAATATGGTCCTTCAGATAATTAAAAGAGAAGACAAAATTAAACTGAGCGGTTCTCTGTTTGCTGCTTTGTGCCTTTGGTACTTAATACGCAACGCATGCTCTAGGATATTTTCGTCTATATACGGTGTCGCTTGGAATTTGGAAGAGTGCCGAAGATTCTGATTCGCTGACGTGGCTGAGTTGGTGCCTTTGAGTGAGGCCACGCGGGTTTGCGTCTGATACGGAATACCCCCCATGATGGGCCCCGCATAATTGAAGTGTCATCTTTCGGCCACCGCTCTGGGCTTTTAATTCATCCCGAGGATAAGCGTGAATTTTAGTCCACACGCGCTTGCGCTTAGCCACCCACGTTCTTTTTTGTTTCCGAGTCAACTTAAGTCCTTTTAGTCTTATGGTCACTGGTTTAGATAGATAACTTTGGATCTTTTCTTTATTTTTAGATATTTCATTAAAAAAACAGTTTCTTCCCTATTAAATGGAGGTAAGGCTACACGCTTTTATATCTTTAAAACCTACATTTTAGCAAGATTTTTATTGAGATGTTGTTATTGTTATTATCGTAGAAAAAAGTTTTATCCATTTCAATTTATAGTCATGAATGATGTAAGGGATCAATAAGTTAAAGAGTGATAAATATTAGAGTTTATATAGTCTGCCAGATATTTAAATAAAGGCTTTTGACACACATTATTCCCTCGTAAAGTAGAAAGCTCGAATAAATTAGTTAGAGGAGTGAAACAAAAACAATAGATCCTTCCACAATACAGTCATAATTAGAAGAAACATTAACTCTGTAACAATCTAAACTACCCACTCAAAGATATTGTCCACTTTGGGTTGCCTTTCGGGCTAAACCCCTCACGGTTTTGCTCTTCCCACCCTTGGGAAGACGTGTCTATGAGGGAGAAGTATCCATACCCTTATAAGGTGTATTTTGTTCTCCTCTCCAATCGTTGTGAGATCTCGCACTTTTCACCTCCCTTAGGGCTCAGCCTAGCTGACACAATGGTTCGGTTACTGGCTCTGATACCACTTGTAATAGCTCAAACCACCCATCCACAGATATTGTCCACTTTGGGTTGCTCCTCGGGTCAAACCCCTCACAATTTTGCTCTTCCCACCCTTGACAAGACGCATCCATGAGAGAGAGGTATCCATACCCTTATAAGGTATACTTCATTCTCCTCTCCAATCGATGTGAGATCTCACAAACTCAGTCATTTTCTTAAAGACTTAAAAGCTACATGCCAAAGTGAGCTAAAAAAAGGAAGCACAGGGACACTTCAAGTAGGAATGACAATGGACTGATCCATAAACCTAAATTCAGATATTTTCAATGGATCGACCTGAGGCCTAAATTAAGCCCAGACCAGTTTAAGACCCAATTTTCTAAGTAAAACGTCATCATTTTGCTTAGAAAAGTTAGGCTTAGGTAACCCAAGCTCGGATTCAACTAAAAAGAAGACGTTATTTTACACTTTTAAATTTTTTAAAAATTAGCGAGACCGACCCATTGCCATTCCTGACTTCAAAACACTCTTTGGCTCTAAACTTTTTAAAAGTATTCACTCCAAATGATTAAGAATTGCATTCCTTAAGACATTAGCTTAGATTTAGTTGAATGCTTAATTGAATCTTTTTTAGATTTGGATATTAAAAATGCCCTTTTTAGTATTAGCTTTAATAAAGCCTTAGGACCATATAGCTTTAATGCCAGGTTCTTCTAAGAAACCTGGCCTCTCTTTGGTAAATCCATCATCAAAAGAATGTGAGAATTCCTTACAAATAGCACTCTTCTCATTAAACTAAACAACACTGGCTTCTGTTTGATTCACGATACCTAATCCTGTATCTCTTGATCATTATTGACTAATCCCTTGCTGTAATGTAATTTACAAAAATTATGTTCAAATTGCTTGCTTCTATACTAAAGCTATTTAAATTTTCTACAAGATAGTTAATCCTTGTTAGAGGGCATTCATAATAGGGAGAGCAATAAAGGATAATGTTTTTATTAATCCATGAACTCTTCAGAAGGAAACCACATTTAGCTAAGTTAAATGCCTTGTTAAAATTCACATTAAAAGTATGAATCTTGTTTTCATTACCTTTGTAATAGCTTCTGAAGAGTTCATGGATTAATAAAAACATTATCCCAGGAATCCACATTTAGCTAAGTTAAATGCCTCAATGTAATTCCATTATCTCCTAATCGCATAGAAGTCAGGAACTTTGGGATTTTCTCATAATTTTATCGGATGGATCTCTCAATGTACTTCCATTATCTCCTATTCTATCATAATTAATAGAGAACCAATTTATTCCTTCAAAGCTTCTAAAGGTCTACTTTAAGGAGATCCTCTATCATCATAGTTATTTACCATACGTATAGAGCTGCTCACAAGATTGATTGACCTAAGAAGAAAGAAGGCACGTAGTTTCAAATTCTACTAAGAAGGATTCCATATTTCAAACCCAAACAAAAGCATATTCTTTATCTTTAAGGGAGAGAACTTGCTCAACTTATTTGCTCCATTACAAAGTTAAATTAGGAGAAGGCTCCTTTTAAATATCTTGGAGTACCTTTTACCACTAATAGATTTTCCTATAAAGATTGCACCCCTTTGATTAAAAAGTTGTAGAGGAGGCTAAATAATTTGTGCAATCATGCTCTATTCATAGACTTCATCTCATCCAATCAATTCTTAACCACCTTCACTGATACTAGATCTCACATCTCCATTACCCCTCAACATCACTATAGCAATTAAGAAGCTTTTAAGAAATTTTCTTTAGTTAGTAAGGGCTCACACTTTTTAGGAGCCAATCTTAATTGGTCTAAGGATTGCAAACCTCACAATTAGGGTAGCCTAGGAATAAAGTCAATTAGAGCAATAAATAAAGTGATGGTGAAGTTTACGTGGAAAATACTAGATGACAAAGATTTAATATGGGTGAATTGGATACATGCTTATTACTTAAAAGGAATTAGCATATGGAATGTCAAACCTAAAACAAAAATTGTTTGGACACTCAAGAAGATGTCGGGGCTTAGGAATATGGTGTATAAAGACTTCAAATGTGCACGGAAAAGAAGCATGGTTCTGGTTTGAAAATTAGTATGAGTTAGGTCCTTTATTCCTACTTCACAATTATAACACTTTATGAACCTTTTTCCCATAGAACTCTTAAGTGCAAGTGGTTGTTACTTCATATAATTTATGCCATATCCAATGTCCACCAATCAAATTACCCTTAACTATAATAAGTCATAAGTAGTATTAAAACATAGTAATCCCTATATAAGATTTTTCGGAATCTCAAGTCAAATAAGGATCACTAATACAATCATCATAATAAGTATTTCAATAAATATACAATTAATATTCCTTATGAAATTCGTATGTTAAGTCAATTCAATGAACTTGTTCTTTAATAAGCACTTACATGTTTGTTTATCTCTATGAGATTGACTACTTCCTTCATAAGAAAGAAGTATAACTTGTTATCTTTCCACTCTATTAATATAAGAATGATTAGGAACAATTTAAAGATAATACATAAATGTCATACCATCATAATTTCACAATCATTATATAGATATATGGTATAAGATACTTAATTGATTAGCTTAGTACAAGTGAGAGATTATTAGTTTATGCATAACAACTAATCAATTGGTTGTATATTTTTGACATAATTAATTAAAGATATTATTTATCCTGTGCATATTTTTTAATTAACTTATATACAACCAACAACTTATATTTTTTAATTAACTTATATATAATTAAAATTATATATAGGATAAATAATATCTTTAATTAATTATGTCAAAAATATACAACCAATTGATTAGTTGTTAAACATAAACTAATAATCTCTCACTTGTACTAAACTAATCGATTAAGCATCTTATACGATATATCTATATAATGATTATGCTAGTGTTGGGATAATGGTTTGGTGAGAGAATTACGGATGGCAATGGGCCAGGATGAGCATAGGTCGGGATCCACTAGCTAGGTTGCCCATGGCCTAGCCAGGTCGTGACTCGATGGGCCACGAATAGGTCAGGCCGACCTTATTTTTTTTAAATTGACGTTTTTGATAAAACGACATCGTTTTGTACCTTTCCGTCGAGTCAAGAATTCTTAACCTGTGGCCCGGTCAACTTGGGCTAAAGTCAGGTATGGCCGCATGGGTCAGGCCATATTTGCCATCCATAGAGAGAATTCTACAAGATTCTCTTTAGGGAGAACTTGCTTATAACTTTCATCTCAATTATCATCATAATTAAAAGGAATTGCATAAATGTATATTTGGGTCCTTGATGAGACCTTACTCCTTTTACATGCCTAATGACTCTAATATTTCACAGTATATTATTGTATAAACAATGTAAAGAATTATACCAAGTTCATTAAAGAACTTCTTTGATCCAAATAATTATTTCTATTAAATGAAAATAAAGTTATGGCTTGATTAACAGTTGATACTACATTGAAAACTTTTAAAACAAAATAATATCATATAGAGTAAAAATACACCTTTATTATGACTTACTTTTTTGTTAATTTAAAATTAAAATCCGTATAACTTTGAACTCAAACATCAACTCGTACAAAAATATACCAGATATCTTTAATATTTAATAAGTATCATATATCTTAAATGGTAAACACCTTTAACACATTATTTATATACTTAGATTATAATAGGTAAAAAAATTATTCATCTCTATAGATCTTTATTCTATAAGTTAAGTTGTTATTATTTTATTTGCTATTGAGATTTATCTTTAGACTATCAAATATTCAACACATTGCAACAATGTTGACCTTTGGCTATGAAAAAATCATAGTCAAAGGTACTAAAATTGTTGTTAATAGGAACTAGCGATGATTTAGTTTCATTGCCCAAGATGTCACCAAATACCAGTAGCTGAAAACTATAGGTGACATTTTCTGCTAGTCATCGATAACAATTTTTGCATACACTTTATTTCATAGCAAAAAACTTTTAGCAACATTTTGAGGAATTGTCTCCAATACATTTGGTTACGTTTCTAGAAGCGTAGCTAAAATCTTTTAGCTACGTTTCTTGGAAAAACGAGACTTCTTGAAAACAAAAATAAAAGGGAAAATAACGCTAAACAATGAAGACAAAGGCAACTTCATTTTTATGTTAAAAATAACACGATAATGACGTCGTTTGTTGAGGAAAAAATGACATCATTTCGTTAAATCTTGAAGAACTATGGCTAACATTTGAATATGATATCAAGAAAACGTTGCTAAATGTAGACCATTGATGACTAATTTAGAGAAACACCACCAAAGGGTTGACGTTTTCTGTTAAAAAGCTATTAGATGAACGTGTGATTGTATACAATATGTGTTGTGTGAAGCTTCCTCAAATCTTCAAGAGAATGTAGATGAAAATGGAGGTGGTGGTGAGAATCCTAACGGTCCGTACATGATTAAGCAAATCAAAAATTTTGAAACAGTCGTCAATTGCAAAAACAATGCCTGTTCGTTGTGACGATGATGGAGTCATTCAATCCGGTATGCGTGTGTTCAAATTTGGGCTCTTTATACCGTTTTATATAACTTTTTATTTTTTAGGATTTAGTTTTTCAAAGGATTATGAAAAAACTAAGGCAATTGTTCTATACTATTTGTTCCTTAGGTGAAAAGTATAGTACGTGCGATTCATTTAATTTACTGTTCCATACTGCATCTGAGAAGTTGTCAATGATCTTCTACTAGTTTAGTTAAAGCCAAGAAGTTGTTGGAAGAGGCTGTCAATAAACCAACTACTGAAGGAAGATCTTTATTGATTTTAATTGATGTCTTCAAACATGCAAGGAGCCTTCATGGGAATCCAGACATAGTGAACTCCTTTATCTTATCTATCGAGTCTCATGTCACTTAGAATTTAGAAAAATAATTATTTCTTTTTCTCTTTATTTGTTGTTTTGTTTGTAAGAATTGTTTATGTTATAATTAAAATCTTGTATTACTTATTATATATCATTATATTATATTACTTACCATATATCATTATTTATTGTACTATATATCATTATATTTTATTAATTACCATATATCATTATATTACCAACTTCATGTTAAAACAATTTAAAAATTGTGTAACACCATATAAAATTGTCAAATCATATAATTTAAAAGAGAAAATAAAAAGTATAAATCTATGTAACATTAATTAATTTGAGTTTATAGTTTCATAAATTATTGAAATGATTTGACATTGTTGTTAGCTAAATTTATTTTAAGACTTAGAATCATTGTCAATAATATTAAATTTGATTTTTATTAATACGATGTTCAGTCACAATCAAGTTAAAGGTAGTGAATTCATAATTATAAATAAGAGAGTTATTTTGTTACTTAAGCATTTAGTGACGATTTCAAAAATCACCACCAAAGGTCACGCATTTTGCAATGATATTACTAAACTGTCACCAAGGATAAGCCTCTTACAATAATTTAGGAAAAGCGTTGCCAAAGGCTTACTATTTGGAACTGATGTTACTGAACTGTAACCAAAAGCTTGCCATTTAGTGATGATTTCATACAACGTCACCCAAGGGTACCAACAAAAATTGTCACCAAAAGCTTACTTTTAGCTACAATTTTGAAATAGTTGCCAAAAGAAAATAGTAGCTAAAGGACTACCTTGTTGTAATGACAATTGAAAATATGACTCATGCTTCCTATGAACAATATTTCATCTATATAAGAGTATAACTATACTCTCGCTAACCTTTCTATAAGCATGATGAATCATCATTCATCTTTAAAACATGCTCTTTAAATTGATCATAAAAGAGAATTTTCATTGTTTCTTAACCTTTTCACCATACATCAGATGTAAAAGACAAAGATATTAATTTCATTTAGGTGTTTTGTTTTAAGATTCGAACTATTTCAATCTTCATCGTACTTCTTCTACTTATCTTCATAAATATTATCATATAAGTTTAAATTGAAATAAATATTTTGTTCAAACTCATAAGCTTTTATTGTCCAATTGAATTATAAACTTTTTTTTTTGAAATTGAATTATAAACTTATGAGATAATATATGCTTCAACTAACTACTAATTCCTAAATTATTATCTTTATACTTTTCTAAAGTTTTACCATTCCAAATCTTATATGAAAACTTGCTAATTGATTTTTATAAACTATGGAACTTAAATTATTATAGTCAGGCATAGTTATGATGAAGAATATACTGTATGACACAATATTGCATACTATAAAATTTCTTCTTTCATAAATCCATACTATTATGGACTTTAATTGTAGAGATGTTTATTAGAGAATCTTATACCATATATATATAATTAAAATTTTAAGTAAAACTAATCTCATCAATCTTATTGACGTATTTGAGCATTCTCAATGCTTAATTTCTACCTAGATTTAAATACTTTAAACTCTTTTTAAAAAATTAAATCAATATTTCATTTTACATATGATTATATCATATAAAGTCACTCTAAATTTAACAAAATACATGTATTCAATCTTTTATAATTTTTTATTATATCTTATACATAATATGTATAAGATTTAACAATTTAATGCCATAATCATCCCTTCACTAAAGGTTGATTTGGTCATCCTTCAACCTAACATCTTTTATAAGTTTCATAAGATATAAATCAAAAGGCTACAAATATCCTTATATGTAATTTGTGATTCTTATTATGTTTATTTAATTAACGTGACATGGAAAATAGTCTTTGCTAAATAACTTTGCTCTTTTGCCACTTATGTTAAGCATGATTCTCTTTTGATCCAACACATACAAATTATTTGTATAAACTAGGATCAACTACTTTTACTCAACACTTTATTGCTTATCATGCTTTGGACATTATAGTAATATTAAATCTGATTCATATCATATACATGAAAGGATGAATTACAAATATATATGATCTCTAACATATCTAGTATTAGCAAGAAAAGTCAAACAATTATCTCCTTCGAAAAATAATTATTATCTTACTATAGAAAATTCCTCAATTATGGTCCTTAATTTATTCTTTTAATAGGTTAAGATGAGTAAACTAATTCTTCAGAGTACTATACCTTTTTATATCTAATTTATGTAACTATTTACATTGTGTTATCATAATGTTGACATTCATCTTGCATGTTACCTTTAAAGCTTACGGCACATTAGTAAAATTTAAATGTCACTAGCTATATTTTATCATCTATATGATATTTACATACTCTTAATTTTTTCATTGAAATACTTACTAGGGATTATAGAAGGATTGCATAATGGATATATAATTTTTTTCCTATCTTTGATAACTCTTCTTAAACCTAATTTAAGTTCAAGAAATTTGGTTAAGTAATACTTTAAAATCAGTTATACTAAACAAAAGTCATTTACTACTCAAAGCAATATAAATATGAAGAAATCAAGTAATTGATTAAATTCCATGATAATTAAATAAAATTAGAACTTTAATCATGTATTGATTACTTCCATTATTTCATTCAAAATAATAGTCGTCGCTACTATTATCATGAAAATATTACTCTAATCTTTCTAGTGAGTTAGGCTCCTATTTCAATTTAACTGATCTTTAGTTTACCCAATAAATCTACTAAATTTAAATTACATAGATAACATCTTTATCAATAATATGTTAGGTTATAGCTCCGTATTAAAACATATCTTATATGTCATTTCTAACCTTGTCTTTAAATTCATATGGTCATAAGTTTGTTTATTCAAATCATATAAATTTAGAAAAATATAACCCATTTTTATAAAACTTAAATATATTCAAGTTAAAGCGGTCTTGAATTTGTTTAGAAAGCCTACTAATAAACAAAACCTTGGTTTATTCTTATTACAATATAAGACAACAATAATATTCTAAACATGTGCTCAATATTTTAATAAAGAAATTTAATTTTTAAATGGTCTCATTAATCACAAGAATAACATGTAAAATGTCATAAATATAAACACACAAATTAATATAAATATAAATATATCAAACATATATAAAACATAGTATTAAACATGAAAATATAATAAAATTATATGCATAAAATATCAACCTTATTGATTATAATTATTGATATAATATTTAAAGTTTAAAATAATGTATTGAATTAGTATAGATAATAATCAAATGTCATATAATAAATTATATTATAGTTATTAAAAATATGGGACAAGAATTTTTAATATTTTATTAAAAAATCTGAAAATTGGGGAAAGTGGGAACAACGATAAAGAGTACGGAGGTAGTAGTTTAATTTGAACAAGGTTAGGAGAGAGACTTCTTAGGATTTACATGTGGCAAAAACCTAGATTTTTTCCATGGCATTGCAAGTAAAACAAACTCGAACGCTCTTTTCGTTCCAACCATACTCAACTCTTTGAAACTTTCAAACCCTAAACTAAACCATCTCCAAATGTGCAGGAAGATTCGATACCAGAAAAGAAACATAGATATGAAGAAAACACCCACCATTATTCCTATGGAAACCAGGTCTGCCAAGCGCAAGAGGGTTTGGTTTTCAGAAACTGAAGGCCAAAATGGGTTTGATAGGATCAGTGACCTCCCTGATTCTGTTCTCCATCATATTCTCTTCCTTCTTCCCATCAAATCCATTGCTCAGACTAGCGTCTTATCGAAACGTTGGAGATCCCTTTGGTCCTCTTTTCCTGACCTTGATTTCACAACCATAAATCCTTTAACGAGTTCTTCCTTAAAGCAGACTGCTAAAAGATCGTCACATTCTTTGTCATTGGACTTCATACCCCATGTTTTGGCTCTACGTGATAAGAATTCTGATCTTAGGACTCTTCGCTTTCGGTCACGTTTCAGCTTTTCGGGTCTCAATGGATTGATTCGTCGTGCAATTAGGCATAATGTACAAGAGCTTGACGTAGAAGTTGCCACTGAGGATTACTTCAATTTCCCTCGTGGTGTTATTGCGAGCGAAACTCTGCGAGTCTTCAAGTTGAAATCTCGTTATCCAGGTTTTAGATTGCTGCCGTCTTGCGTTATGACAGAAGGGTTCAGATCACTCCACACATTATCTCTCTCGCTTGTGATTTTATATGATCAGTCCTCCTTGTTTGATCTCTTTACGGAAACATCATTTCCTCGTCTAAAAAAATTGAGTCTTGATGCTTGTTTTGGGCTGAAACAACTCAAGATTGGCTGTCGAGCCTTGGAAGATTTAACTCTGGAGAATTGCTTCCAGTTACATGGTTTGGACATTGCTTGTGCCAAATTGGAAAAGTTCCGAGTTGCGAGCTGTTTCGATGCCTATTGTGGTAAGAGTTGGGTCAAGATTGATGCTCCCAGGCTGAGGACTGTTCTGTGGGAATATAATGCCATTACAGATACAAGTTCTTTACAAAACTTGGACTCCTTGCATGAGGCCTCAATTGGCTTCTTCATCCTTCATGACGATGTAAGTCTGGAAAAGCTTCGAAGTGTTTGCGATCTTTTGTCTGGACTTTCTCATGTCCAAAGTTTGACGTTAGAAAGCCAGAGCATCGAGGTATGTCATCTCTATCAATTCAACGATTTCCTTTCTACAATTTCCCGCAGAATATAGTATAGGCAGTAGAATTTGTAAAACACTTGATCAGTGATAATGTCATAGAAAATCATTTCTTTCTCTTATACTTAATTTCATGATACAGTGAATATAACTCTATTCTATTTTATTCTATGTATGCAATAAGATAGTCATGACTAGCATGCTCTTACTCCGACAGATATTGTCAAAGATCATCAACTTGGCGCATCTTCTCCAACCGTTTGATAACCTCAAATATTTGGAGTTGCACACCAGTTTCAACAGAAACAATGTTCCAGGATTGGCATTACTGTTTAGAAGCTCTCCAGTATTGCAGACACTCATTCTTAAGATCATCAACAATTACAAGATAGAGAGGCGAGTAAGTATCTTAACTGAGTTTAGTTGATGTAACTGAGAAACTTATTTGTGACTTACAATAACATCAACCACGTATCTCACTGTTTTTCAGCTATGGAACAGAGATTTGTGGGATGTATCTACATGCGAGGAAGAGCAATACTGGGAATCTCAAATACAAACATTAAAACCATTCTTAAACCACCTCAAGGTTGTAAAAATTCATGGGTTTTTAGATTGTGAGAATGAAGTTAGTCTAGCAAAATTTTTGCTCAAGCATGGGAAAGACTTAGAAGAGATGACTCTTTGCACAGCTCCCTGCAATGAGAGAGATCTTCGACGTCAAAAAGTTAGGTCTCAAATGATGGGATTTTCATGGGCTTCTTCTAATGCTAAGATCGCATTTCAATGATGATCTTGTGATCAAATCCTTTAGTGCTTTGTTTATAGAACCATAATTACAGTACTTTCTTTAATCTATAGGTGAAGTGGTTATGTTCTATAAAATTCGTCAGTAGTGCAGTTTTAGTCATCTAGCTTCGCTGAGGCTCATAGGACGCAGCGATCTAAGATTACTGTCAATGTGATATGGCCGTGAGCAAGTTTTGGGTCGTGTAAGTTTATTGGTTCTTTGGAGCTATACCAAATCAGCTAATGGATTTTACATAGGAGATTATAGATGTTAAGATAAGGAAATTTGGAAATAATCATAATTTAAGATCTATGCATGTTTTCAATATTTTTGTAGATCAAGCAAGATAAGGATGAAACTTGTTGATAATACCCGAGTGTCCCATATTAAAAAAAGAGGGAAAAGAGACTAACATATAAATCTAGTGGGTTACTCTACTTACTGTCAATTGGTTTTTGAATGAAATCTTACTTAAACTTGTGCGTGATTTAACTTTTCTTCTCGTGTGGACTCGTAGGTTCATTGCAAATTTCACAAAACTCTCCCTTTTATTGGAAGATATTTGAGAAATTGGAGGATATGTTTGAATTTTACGTTCAAACATATCCTCCAATATAAAATGAAGCTTATTAGGCTTGTCGTTCATATACCCAAATAAACTTCATATCGTGTTGTAGGTTCACTTAGTTATTCTTGTTCCCTAGAAACTTGACTACTTGGCCTTACTTGCACTTGCACAAAATTTTATTTTTTTAATGTTATCTTTACTCGCGAGAATGATAGGAAGATTATTTAACAATATTATATTTTATGTGATTATTATGCATGGTAATGGATTGGAATGGTCTAAATTTTCTGAAAAGAACTAAATTTGACTTAAAAACTCATCATGTTTGGACTGCCTGGAGGGAAAAAAAAATATGAATTTCAATAGAGCTTTTCAAGCTTTTTTCATATTTTTCTTACATTTTTTGACACGAGTTCTGATCAAGTTCAGGCCAAACTAAGTTGGGCATTTCAGAGCGTGATTCTAACTCAAATTCTAATCAACTCAAAGTTTGTTTGCCAATTTCAAGTTTGCCCCAAACCAAAATTCCAAATCTAATTACTTCGAAAAAGATGTAATATAATTAGTTTTCACAATCTAAATGATAATAAAATGAGCTTGAATAAGTAACGATTTCTTTGACATTATCAAATGATTTCACCTCTTTTAATTCTTATTTATGATTATGATAATTGTGAAAAAAAATACTTAAGAAGGTGGTAAATTAAGTTAATTTTTTGAGTTTTAAAAAATTAAAATTTTTTATACAAGTTGGTAAGGTATGTTTCATGAAGATTTCGTATGAGAGGAAAGAAGGAACCAAAGGCTATATACAAATAAACTCCAAGGTAAGTACTGAATTTCAAACAATTCAATGACAAAAGATCATTTTGGGGAAGGAAGGCGATATTAAAATGAAAGAAAAAATATTTTTAAATTTTATAATTACTATGAGATTATACTTGTGATATTTATATTATATTTATGTATGATTCATAAATTCTTTCAAGTTAGTGGTTTATTAAGATTAGATATTAATAAAATAAAAAAAAACTAGCATATATTATATTTCTTCCTTATAAAAAAGAATTTGTTGATCTCATAAACTAAAGTACAGAGATGTTTAAACGCACATGTGAGTGTTTATTAGAGTGTAAGTCCATTTAGGTAATTCAACATGAGAATTCTATATAGAACATTGCTTTCATGTATATGGAAATGCTTATTGTGATAATTGTATAAAGGTTGACTTTTGATCTTTAAAGTATGTCATATAAGAATTATTATATTTTAATACTAATTATGAAATATACCAATTAAAGGTACCTTAATTGATAATTATTGGATATGAAATGAATTATATGGTAGTAGTTGATTGATCAATATATGATATATCATCCTAAAATAATTACGGAGAATGTTTTACTATTGATTCGTAAAATGCTTGGCCAAGGTAAAATGACGCTTTATAAATAGCTTACAAATGTCATTAATTAAATTAACAACTAATAGTGGAGAACAAATATGATTGGACTAAAAAAGAGTAGACATGTATTACATGCTTTGTCTAATCGGAACATTGTATAATAAAAGGATTGAATTATATGAAAAAATTCGTGCACGGAAAGGTTACCGAAAACTACTTTGACATTTCTAGGTATTTAAGTGGTTAAGATGCGTTGTTATACACCAATCTTAATCTATGATTATAAATTATTTAATCAGAGAATTAAGATAAATTAAAATGAGTTTTATTTTATTTAATTCTTATGAATTAAAATTAGAATTATAATTTATAATCATTATCAACATATTTAGAAATCTAATGGGTCCCACATATAGAATGGGTTGAAGAGAACAAAGATATTTTGTAATCAAGTTGGACCTGATTGTAAAGTTTGAGAAACTTTATAATTAAGTATGAGATATTTAATAAATAAGGATCAACATGAGATATTGGGTCCTATTTGGGTATAATTGGTATTTAATTAAAATTATTTGTAATTCTAATTAAAGTTTATTTGAAATTAGAATTTAATTTCAATTAAATTACTAAAACATCATAAACTTATTATAAATAGGATTAAGCTCTAATATTGGAACTAGCACTTCTTGCTTGACATTCTTTGTAAGAGTGACAAAGTTCTCTTAACTTGTTATATGGATACTGTTAAAGGTCGAACACTTGTGCGGTTACAACGGTTGAAATAAACCGATTTCGGAAATAATTCGAGGGATATGATAAGAAAATAATCAAGTTTCGGAATAAGATAAGAATTATCATTCATGCTTTATTATGATTTATGTATTAATCATTTTATAGAGTTAAAGTGAACTTGGTTTGCAAAAAATTAAAATATAAAAAAGTTTCATAATTAATCCGTTACGGTTATGATCAGGTCCTGTCTTGATTTCCCAACAAGAACAAAATGGATGTCGCAAGAAAAACAAAGGTACAAAGACGAAACAAAAAATGTGCATAGCTGCAAAAAAAAAGATGGGGAAAAAGAATATAGAAAAGGAAGATTAGGTTTTTTCTTTTAAATTTATTATTTTCATATTAATTAAATTAATTTATTATGTAAACGATTAATTCTACTACATTTAAGATTTTTTAATAATTAACTCTTAATTTAAATTTTTTCTAGCTTGTTGTTTGCCATAGCTCTCCGTATTCCTAATTTCACTTGGACTAAGTCCTTCAAAGCGTTTCAAGTTTCCTGCATGTGATACGACAGATCTGGAGCAAAATCAACTGATAACTTCTGCTTAACATTATGTTACAACTTACAGTTAGAACTTGTCAAGTCGATAGTATTTTAAGTTACATGTATGATGCATCAGCGTAAACTACGTACAAATTTTCAAGCCAAAGCCACCTCTTGAGTAAGCGTGTTCCTGTCTCTTTCAACTAAAATTTATCATACTGGAAGAAGTTTGCAGCGGAATTAGACCCGAATCACCAAAAATCCCCACAAGAACAAACTCCATCCTTAAAATGATGAAACCGATTTTTATCTCTCACAACTATTTCCCTATTCACAAGCTTTGAGATAAACTTGGTGGCTTCATGACAATTGATGCATGCACGAAGATTTTTTGCTATCCTAAGGGTAGTTCCAGGGGGAGTATTTATAATCCCGTAGGCAATTGCTAGCCTCTCACTATGATTGCAAAGCATCTCCTCTGTTTCTTCATCGATCAGATCATGCAAAATAGAATCTTTGTCTGGAATGAATCCAGCTTCCTTCAACCTTCTTTCTAAATTCTCAACCTCCTCAAATATTTCTTTGTATCTTGGATGGGACTTGTCCCCGACTCGAAATGCTTGAAGCTTTCCATCAATCTCAATCGAACTATAACTGAGGTCCTTACTCAGACCTTTCTCCTTCATCAACTCTCGCAGGTTGGCAACATGATCCCACATGCGAGCTGAGGCATAGAGATTGGATAACTGAACATAGTGGCCTATGTTATAGGGATCCAACGAGAAAAGCTTTTCAGCACTATACTCTCCCAGGGACACACGGCGATGAATTTTGCAAGCACTCAGAAGAGCTCCCCACACACTTACACCTGGTTCGATTGGCATTTCCCTGATAAAATTATAAGCTCGATCTAACTGGCCCGCACGCCCAAGAAGATCAACCACACTGGCGTAATGTTGTTGTTGTGGTTCAATCCCAAAGTCTCTCATGCAGTTGAAAAGATCCCATCCTTCTTCTACAAGTCCTGAATGGTTGCAAGCTGTTAGCAAGCCAATGTAGGTGACATCATTGGCACATACTCCAGCTTGTCTCATTGCGTGGAAAAGTTTAATGGATTCCTGTCCTTGGCCATGCAATCCATACCCTACAATCATTGCAGTCCACAGGACAACATCTTTGTCCAGTGTTCTTTCAAAGACAAGGCGTGCCAAATCTACCCGTCCGCATTTTGCATACATATCAATGAGTGCAGTGTTAACGTAAACTTCATTCCGCAACTCACTACTGTTGACATAACCATCCATCCATCGTGCAAGTTCAACAGAACCCACCTGCCCACAGGCTGAAATACTAGATGTCAGAGTAATAGTGTCTGGCCTTATCTTCCTACTTATCATTTGACGGAATAACTCGATAGCTTCTTCAGCATACCCATTTTTTGAATAACCGGAGATCATTGTATTCCACAAAATCAAATCCGGAACCTCCGTCTGATTGAAAAACCACTTAGCAATCATGACTTGCCCGCATTTTGCATACATGGCTGTCAGTGAAACAAGCAAATCGGGTTCACGTTCAAAACCCATTTTAATCACACAACCATGAACAGATTTCCCATGTTTCAAGTCCTCTATATCGGTATATGCTCTGAGAACACTCACTAGTGCTATCCAATCAGGCTTCATACTCATTTTTCTCATCTGACAAAAAATTCTCAATGCTTCAAGAGGTTTCCCGTTTTGTGCATACCCAGAAATAATCGAAGTCCAAGAAACAATCGTCCTGTTGTATAACCTATCAAAAACAAGATTAGCTTGCACGAGACGACCACATTTAGAATAAAATGCAACTAGACTATTTTGCACAACTACGTCTGATCCAAACCCAAGCCTAAATACCTGCCCATGTACTCGCCGACCCACTTCAAATGCCTGCAATGCACTGCAAGCCTTGAGGACAAGAGGGAAAGTAAAGGCGTCAGAATTCACCCTCAGTCCCTGCATTCTCGCATACAATTGAAGAGCAGCCGTATACAAACCATGCCTGGAGTAGCACCTAATTATCGCATTCCACAGGAACACTTTTGGTTGCGGAAACTCATCAAACACTCTGCGCGCATATCTTATTTCTCCAAGATTTGTAACTCTATTGATAATTTTTCCAATTAAAAAACCACTAAACTGCAATCCAATGACTAACAAACGCGCATAAATTTGATTCAACTGAGTTTCACGCGTCGAATGATCAATAAGAGACGCGTACGACGACTCACGACTGATGCTGCCAAACAGTTCTTCACTCTCGGAGAAGGTGTTAAACTGCAAAGCAAAAGTAGAATAACGATAGTAGTCCTGAACCAATCTCGACGACACTAAAACTAAAACTAGTTGTCGAATTTTGGTGGAGGAAAAGGGAAAGCAGATAGAAGTGGAAGAGAAGAGAGAAGACAAGGCGAGTGCCATGTGGCAGTGGCTGTCTAGAAAAGACCTCCTACTTATAATAGGGGCCTTAAACTCGATTCTTCAGAAACACCATTCCTCTTCTTCAACACTTCAAAAGACCCAAACCAGGTGAACTTATGTATGGAATGCCTCGGTCAACTTATTTCCAGACAGGTGAACCAAGGCCTTTGGCTCCCGGTTAAAGTGAGCTCCACTGGGCCCCCGATTTTTCACCTCTTCTTTGCTGACGATTTAGTCCTGTTCACGGAGGCTTCGGAAACTCAGACTCAAGTTCTCGCCAGAACGCTTGAAGAATTTTGCACGGCTTCAGGTCACAAGGTGAATACCGCCAAAACTCGAGTTTTCTTCTCGAAGAACGTCTCCCCCACCTTAGCGAGACGAATCAGTCATGCCCTACACATTTCCTGGACTGACAATTTGGGAAAATATTTGGACATTCCGCTGCTTCATGAACGGGCCTCACGTAACACCTGTCAACACATTTTGGACATTGCCCGCCAGGCCACGGCTACTCACTCGAACCAATCGAGAGGTGACACAGGGTTTATGACACTGGTTAACCCTTACGGCTAACTTCTTCTTCTAACACCACACTGGTTGAAGATATCGACTCTCCAAAGTCGGATTGGAAGTGTGTTACACAACGTAGTTGTCAAAACTGGACAGAGAATTTTATGTTGATTTTTGCCTATTGAGAATAAACGCCATCATCAGCTTTTTGTAGTTGGCTTGAATTGTTCCCAGTGTCTCGAGCCACTGGACTCCCGACACGAACGGACAGGCCGATTTTAGCATCACAAAGAAATCAGCTTCAATGGGACATCCTTGGATTTCCATCTTCAGCCCTCGGCATATTCCCGTACATTCCACGCATTGTGTGTTTGCTACTATGATTATCCACTTCTTACTGGTATCCACCGTGAGTCCATATTTTGATACAATTGTTGATCAATGAAGTTATGAGTACTTCCCCCATCAATAAGTACCATAAATTCCTTGTTCCTGAATTTTCCCAGAACCCGAATCGTTTGCGGGTGTTGTGAACTGGTGATAGCATGGAAAGAAATTTCAGGTTCTTGGTTTTATTCCTCTGCTTCTTCTTCTTCTTTAGCCTCGTCCTCATCCTCAGCTCCTTCAATCATCAACATTTGTGGTCCAGCACACCAATGACCAGGAGCAAACTTCTCATCGTAATATTAGCAAGGCCTTTATCCCTCTGCTCTTTTGCCTCCTGTGCAAGAAGTCGGCGGAAGTTTAATGCTCCTCCCTTTTGAGTTGGAACTAGTCCCAACACCTCCGGATTTGATTTTGGGACGGTATTTGTGATAGTATGCGAACCAAAATTTTGTCGGCGAGGATTTTGGTACCTTTCCTTAGCAAGGCGTGCCAAACCAATGGCGTCCAGCAGGGTCCGTGGTTTGTTCATCCTCACATCTAGGCGTAGATCATCCTTTAGGCCACCAATGAAGTTGCTAACAAGAAAGCTCTCGGGCAAGCCGTCCACACAATTTGACAACCATTCGAATGCTTCTTGATATACCTCCACAGTAGTATGTTGTTTCAGTTGAGACAGGGCTTTCCCCAAATCTTCATAATCCGTTGGCACGAATCTTTTCAAGATTGCACAGCTGAATTCAGACCAGGACAGGGGCCCCCTGATCTCTGTATACCACTCATACCATTATACGGCTAACTTATGAAGATGGAATGAAGCTATGGACAATTTCTGTTCCTCGGGTATTTCATGGTATTGGAAATATTGCGCGGTACGGAACAGCCATCCCTGTGGATTAACTGCCTCGAAACGTGGAAACTGTAGCTTTGGTCAATGTTTGGGAGGGTCTGTGCTAGACGCTTTGGAATGGTCTTGATGTGTTTTCGAGCTACCAGTACCCGAAAACGGATTGTCCTCGGCATACCGTCGATTGGGCGTGGCAGACATCCTGAATGCTATGAATTCGTTGGTAAGGTTCTGCACTTAGCTGGTCGTATTTGTTATCCACCCTAGACTTTAGTTGATTGTAGTTGTCGCTAACTTGAGTTAGGACAGCTTCCTGCTTTTAAGTAGTTCAGTAACTTCATTTTTTAGGTCAACCGTTGCATTGGTTCGGTTTCCATCGCAATCGTCTCTGATACCAATTGATATGGTACTTTTGGAAAGTTAGAGTTTAGACAGAATATTTCAGTAAGGAAAGAGAGTATCAGAAGGAGAGATTAGATTTGATCAATTCACACCCTCTTTATTGAATTATCTTGTGCTGATTTATAGTACCCAAACTAACATGGAATCCGGAAAGCAATAACAACCTAACAATTAGTGGACCACTCCACTACCTAACTGATGGAAACAAAACAAACAACCGTCACAACAGGTATTATTTTCCTAATGAAACTCAACCACAACTGGCAATAGTTTCCTAATGAAACTCAACCTAGTTTTATTAGACTTACTAAAAAAGAAAAGCCTATCAAGCAACTGTCAAGAGTAAGATTGGTCACGACAGCAAGCATGCATGACCCAAGCATGTAACAGATTAAATTAAATATTATTGTATGAAGGCTAAGATATTATTCGAATAACTTGCATGCACACGCCCAACTTTCATAAGCATACGGAGAGCCTTCCTGTACCCAAATAGTAGCAATTTAACAAGGACAAACACTTTAGACTGATCCAAATCGCCTCTCTCTTGCTTGAAAATATCGAAGCGCTTCCACGAAATCAGCTTCTCC
>JANZLH020000153.1:145518-160147 GCA_026770325.2 Erythroxylum fimbriatum | reverse complement strand
CGGGAGAGACAAGTTCCCGATAAATCCTCTAAAAGGATCATGTGGCACCCAATAGGTGTTGTGTCAAAATAAGTGACTCCGACTGCAAAATGTCTCGCATAGTTGGCAAGCCAGTTGGTGCATCTGTTGCTCTCTCGATAGACATGCCGATGAACAACAGTCCAGTTCCTAATGAATAGCTCGTTGGTGCCTCGAATTAGAGAGGTGAGAGATCTGACCCGGTTGTCTGGGGAAGAGAGGACATCGATCACCGTGGTGAAATCCACTTCATGTTCGATCCGTCGGTATCCTAGATTCCACGCTAAGGTCAACCCGGTATAGACACCTCAGAGCTCCGCGGCAAATGGAGTGCACCAGCCAAGGTTTTGGAAAAAAAACCGCCCTTCCAGTTATCGTCACCATCCCGGAGAAGCCCACCGACAGTAGCTACAGACGAGGCTCGTTTGCACGCACCATCGGTGTTTAACCTGACCCAACCCGGGGGGGTTTGTTCCACCAGATGAAAGGCACCTGGCGGGGTCGAGGACTCTTATGGCGTGCACGATCATGCCAAGCTGCTAACTGGTGAAGAACACCTGCATAAGACAAAATAGTAGAAATAGGTGAGGATGGCCAAGAGAACTGATCATCGAAAAGGGACAAATTTCGCCATTGCCAGAGGAATTAACAGGTAATGCCAAAAAGAATAGACCAGTTGTGCCCTAACGCGTGTCGGTGAGAACGGAGGTTATGCAAGAACTACTCCCGCGGGGACATAGAGTAGAAACCAGGTGAGACGAGATGACGCGGGAAGCTATTCCATACTAGCCGGGGATTAGGGCAGTCGCGCACTACGTGCAACTAGGATTCCTCCTGCTGGCAATGCGCACAAGCGCTGACCGTAGTAAAATGCCGTCGCACGCATTCCTGGTTGGGGAGTAACTAGTCCTTAGCCAGAAACCAGAGGAAGGAGCGAATGCGTTCAGGGTCGGGCCATTGCCAGATGATCTTCCACTCTTTAAGAATCGGAACATCGTCGGTGTCCAATCCAACAAGATCTTTCATGAGCATAATTCCAACAAGTCACAGATCTTTCAACGAAAGCACCAAATGATGCTAGCAATTTCTAGGGGGGAGAAAGAAGTTGGGAATTTATTGGTCCACCGTTAGAAGAGGAAGAAAAAATGACAGAATTCTTGTTGTTGCGACAATATTGACTCAATTATTACAAAATCACACCTCTCACACCTCTTAGGAGACAAACTAACCATTATATTTTAACGGCATTTTTCTGATCTGAGCTGTCCTGCTTCTTGAATTCTGGCCTGCAACAAAGACTCAGTATAAACCCTAGAATTTTCAGTTCTCGAATATTTTTGAAGTGTCTTCATGTGTTGAAGGTTTTGAGTTCGAATTCTATGAAGTTCCTCGAGTGTTTCCAAGTGCTAAGAATAGCATCTAATAATCAATTAGATGCATTCAATCGTTTGAGGCTTCCAAACCAAAGTCGTCTAGTGTTTACAATTGTTGGATTACTGGAACAATCTTAGAGTGCATTACTACAGGAGCAGTGCTTGAAGTGTTGGGCCACCAAGTCCAAGCCTTATATTAGATAAATCTTATCAAAGCTCTAAATCTCGACCTCATGTCTATGCTAATCAGAATCGCCATCCCACCTCTCCCTTTGCCCCATCATTTGGTAAATTCATTCTGCTGTTAATGCGTTGCAATACATGTTCTTCTTGATCATAGTAAAATATTTCGCTTTTGTTTTCTTTGTGTAATTGTAGTTTGTTCTAATTGCTACGTTGCAATTCCTTCTCAGGGTTTTAATGACCACCTCTGCGTCTCCATGCGGATTTCAAGGTTATTTCATTTGAAAACGTCGTCCCTTTATCAGAAACCATCTCGAAGATTTTGCTCCATTAACAGTGACAGCGATGTGAGTCTCGTTTTCTCTTTTAACTACTGGAGATTCTTTACTTCTTGGATCATACTCTTTCTTCCTCTTCGCTCTAGTAGAGAATCTTGGCTTACCCATGTGTAGTACATGCCAAGTTGCATTATTTAGGAGGATAATTTTCAAAATGTCCATCTGTTTGTGTAGGTTTTTGTTTGACATTTTCATCTATCTTATTTTTGCATAATCTTCCGTTTCTTCACTTAATCCAAATTACTTACAGCGGTATTGTTTGCTATTAACTTGCTCTATCTTCCCAGTAATTAAAGTCTAATCATCATTCTTTCGTTCTCGTTAAGAATTGCATTATATGAACCGGAATGTGTGATCCTTCTTGAATGTCTGACATGCCTTCAAATCCTCCCATCCATAGCTGACTTATCTTGTGTTTAGAAGAGTATTCTTTTCTTTGTCTGCATTCTAAGTCTTCATTTTGCTCCCAGTTTCCTTAAACTAATTATTTCCCCCTTTGCTAGTTTTATCTGGTTTGAGTGCTTGAAAAGTGATATATGCTAATTCTGATTAATATGTTCTCAGTGCATTTCTTTCAAATCAAATAAGAACGTCTGAATTAAGCTTATGTTTGCTTTTTGCTCTCAAGGCTAGGCTTATGGGCTATCAGCTTCTTGCGACAACACTCCTAAACATGAAGGTACTTTAATTTTTTAATTGGCACAAGCAGGAAGTTTCTTGCATACACAATTCCCCGTTATTTGCAAATGGCCACTTCTGACATTCTGGACTCTGGTCATGTGTGTGAAATGTAATAACATTTTCACCCTCTTTACTTTTTTTCATTACTACTCTTTATGTTTTCAGGTTCAGCAGATGAGAATGAGTCTAGTCAAAAATCAGTCACATCTAATGAGTACTTACTGCTAGCCTTAATGTGTTTTTAGTTATTTTTGATGACTACTTGTTTTCCCAATGACATGATGATGCCAAGAAGACTGTGCTCCTGCTTTCATTCTCATACTGAAGCAAAATAAAATGCCTAGGCTTCTAAATTAACTTTCTGAAGATGGTCTTTTAAGGATAATTTTGTTTCTTCCTTACATAATGATGCATTCTTTCATCCTTCAAACACGATGACATGAACTAAATGTATGTGGAGATTATTATCCTCAGAATCCATTGTGGTTCAGTTCAATGTTTCATGCTACACCTGAAAGACAAATTTCCTGTGTAAATATCATATTTTCCTCTCTAAAGAACTGTGAAATTTTAAAATTTAAAAGCTTGTGAAGTTTCATGATCCGTATGTATGATTATTGTAGTTCCTTTTCATTATAATTTCTCAGTATCATTGGTTAACTTGTCAGAGTGTTGACGAGACTAAAGCGATATGGAATTTCTGGAGTATTGGCTTATGGTCTTTTAAATACTGCATACTATCTTACGACATTTCTCTTGGTGTGGTGAGTCAATACTTTCTACATTTGATGAGTTAATGCACTCTGAAACAGAGAAAAAAGAATATAGTCCTATCTGACTGTAGTTGTTAAAAGTTTTATATGTGAAAGTTCTAGGATTTGTCACTGAATTGTTATAGTGTGTTGAACCAACAAACGTATCCTGAACAACCATAAGCAAGATCGAATTAAACAGTGACTTGCTTTAGTGCAGAGGAGTCTGAATTGCTTCTATTCTTTTCCGCTTATAAATTTCATTCTGTGGATCTCCTTTTGACCAAATCAAGATTGAGGTTCTTCGTCTTTTAGTGTAAGGAATTACCTTATCTTGAATTGTGTGTGCTTCTGGCCCTTACGTTGTGAGTGGCTGGGAAGGTGTCTGTTTGTCAAAATTATCTTTTTCTTTGTGCTTCTCTAGCATTTCTTGGTGCAGTTCTGTTGCAAACATAGTTTTGTCCTTCAATCGTCATCGTAATATTGCCTCACTTTATTTATAGGTTTTATGTTGCTCCTGCACCTGGAAAACTGGGATTTTTGGCTGCTGCAGAAAGGTAATACTTTAACTTGTAGCTGGTGTGAGATGAAAACTGACACTCAGCTGCTTAGTAATTGTCAGGTTTTTCAAAGTGATGGCTATGTTGTGGGCTGGTAGTCAAGTTACTAAGCTTGCTAGAGCTGGAGGGTTAGTTCCTTGTAATCCCATTTTGTTCCCTCTACTACTCCAAGTTCTGATGGCCTGATTCTCAGTGATATTTATTTGCCTTACCAACCTATTTTTTGTAAACACAGCTAGTCTTTAAGGCATTCATGTATTGTCTGTTGATTGCTCACAGTACAGCATGAAATAAGAAGACTTGAGAGTCAATTATTTAGTTCTTGATTTTGATAATCTAAGTTTAGGAAAATAGTAGTTGACTCATCATTTCTTATTCGGAGTCATTGAATTAACCTTAGGAGTATAAAAGGGCTACAAAGTTATAAGATAGTGTTGTAAAGTTTGTATGATGAACATTTATTATTTCGGAGTTCTAGTGCAGGAGATATTTAATTTACCTGAGAAGATAAAAGATATTGTGGAAACAGTATTTAGAATAGAAGAAAATGATGACTGAAGAAAGAAAGTGGAGAAATCCTTTTAAGTCATGGTGTATCTCTGTTGTCTAAAATTCTTTGCATTCAAGAATCAAATCATGACAAAATGGTTTGACTATTTGTTATAGACCTTTAATATAGTTATTAACTTACATAGTCTTCCTTTCAGGGCCCTTGCTCTTGCCCCTTTTGTGGACGAAGGACTCTCATGGCTCACCATTAAATTCAAATTTGATTCTCAGGGAAAGGTATGAAATGCTCAGAATGCTATGCTAATTATTTAGCTCAATATGCTATACCTAATTTCGTACTATTTCAGGCCTTCATGGCCATTGTCAGCTTCTGTTTTGGACTGGCCATCATTTTATTTTTAGCTGTGACATTGCTTTGGGCGTAAGCAGTATCCAACTTGTGTTCCTGTGCTGGTAGGAAGAGTCGTACTCTTTTCGAATTTAGAAGTTCCGTGTCAATATGGTTCAACATGTGGAAGTAATTCAGTAACAATCAAGTTCAACGTTGAAGTTTTTGTTTTCAGAGGCAAATCATGTATGACCGTCCTTTGCAATTTTGAGAAAGTTACATAGCGAAAAGGATGCTCCAACTGTCGTTTTGTTCTCCTGAGTTATCATGTACGAGTTCAATAATGTAAATGTTGGCAATGTTGAGAACATGTTCCACGTTTTTCACAATGAGTTAGCTATAATTTTTTTCTCTCAGAAGTTCAATGATCTAATTCTAAGTTTATTGATGTCAGAGTACAGCATCCTTTCCCAATGTTACTGCAAAAGTGTTTCAACTTTCTTCTGTTTATTTCTTTGGCAGAGTTTTAGACAAAGGTATGAATATCATTCTGTACCTCTAGGAAAATGGTATTCATATCTTTGGTATCATACTGGTTATGGATATTGGTCAGTATCGACTATTGATCGGTATCCAACTTACTGAGTGAAATCGATAGTTTGCTAGTCTACTAGTTGCCCTCCTAAAGTCTAGGAAAATTTCCCCTCACTAGTTCTATTAAAAGGCAAACATGTTCATGCAAACTTGCCAACATTACCACAATAGGTTGGGGTTGAGTCTCTAACGTTAGGATCTTTGTGCATCCATATTTCTAGAGACTCAACTAAGTAGTTGACTTTGTCTTTTTGCTCAAGTTTCTCACTACCAATACCAAATAATGTCTTCTTCTTAAAACAGTAAGACTGCTACAAGCCTTATGATGTGTTGCAATATGGTTAAGATCTGAATTGCTACAAGGCAAGACAAAAGCAACATGGAAAAAGATAAATTAAAAGTCAATGCTACAATCAAATTTAAGTTAAATAGATTTAAAGTGATACGAAAAAAAGGAACAATTTAATTTAGACAAGTATTAAAATATGAAAGATGAGTCCATAAGGAGCATATGAATGCTTAGAGTATAGAAGAAAAGGTCTCGGTGGAGTCCAAGCAGTGACGGAGTCAGGAATTTAAGATAAGGGGCTCAAGAATTAATTTTTTAAAATTTTGAGGGACCCAGTACACCACTGACCTTTAAATAATTATATATATATATATATATATATATTAAAAATAATTTTTTTAAAAAAACTTGGGGGCCAGTGACCCCCCAAGTTGCTATGTATCTGAGTCCAAGGAGAACTTATTTAAATTATAGAATATCAAACTTTATTTTAAAAAGTTTTAAGAATATAAGCAATCAGTATTTACAAGAATTCAAAAGTTACCATAAATATATTATATTATATCACTTACTTATGTGAAAGGTTACCACAAATCTTATTATATTATATGGTATATTAATAAGATCTTTAATTAAAAAAGTTTCATAAAATTTCATTACTTTAAATAGTAATTTGATAATGAAATTGTTTTTCTTTTTGAAAAAAAAAGAATTTTATAAAGATTTAAAAGAAGGAGATACACGAGTATTACTCCAAACAACTAAGGCAAAAGCAAGACGACACCGTGGAAACATGAAAAACCAAATCAAACGACAACATACATTAAGTGGAAGTAAGTCGCGTTGTGAATGTTTGGTAGCTGTAAGTGGTATAGAAATCTTCTCCTCGCAGTCGGAGTATCGCGAAGGATTTCGTCTTCAAGAGGCATTGTTGTCTCCTCTTAGAATTTCGTCAGATGGCGAGGGTCTCTTGGAGGTCTGGTGGTTGCTTCGACACTGACTCAGCCGATTATATATTTTAATTTCTTCGTTGCTTCTTACAGTACTGTGTGTCTTTTGGTTCTCTTTCATACCTGTGATTATCTTCTGACAATAGCTTCTAGTTAAACATGCAGTGAATCTAGGATGGTTGTGTTGCATGTCTGATTGAGGTTACGAAGTAGAATGAGTTCTTTGATTTCATAGAGGATCTCAGAAGCAAGGACCTAGTTGGGCGTGTTGATTCCTCCAAAACGTCTGAGGTTTCTTTGCTTCCACAATCCATATAAACAGAGTCCTAGGGATACAACTTGGATCTATTTGTTAGGGTCTGGAGAAATTGTAGGGTTAGTAAATTTTTGGATCACCTCTGAGATAGTGTTCCTCTGGTTTAGCCATAGACATCTGTGGGCTATAGATTCCCATATGTATATCCTATAAAGGCATGTGAAGAAGAGAGGATCTCTTGTTCCTACATGGATCTTGCACAGTGGACATGTTCTGTCCAACTGTAGATAGTGAAGCAGTATTCAGCCTATTTAGGACTGCTAACCATAGTATGAAAGAAGCTCTTAGGGTTAATACCTTGTTCCAAAAAACTCTGTACCATTCCACCTTTTGTTTCCTACATCTTAGGAGATCTCTCGTGGCTTTGTTTGTGAGTTTAAGGATGGGTTGGATATGCCAGTAGAAGGTTTCCTAAGAATTAGGTTGGGGAAGGTATGATGGTTGAAGATGTCTTAAGTTTTGAGGGAAGTTCTAGTGCCCTCTGTGATCATTTGGTTGAGTTTAAGTTTGAGTGAGGCAGTTTGAGGACTGCTTAAAATGCCATAGTGTTGAATGAGAGGTCCCACACTAATCTAATTATCATTCCAAATGTAAGTCAAGTTGCCATTCCCAATTTTACAAGAGATCTTATCTTAGACTTTGTCTCGCAATTTCAAAATCTGGTTGAGAAAATGAGAGTATGAGACTGATTATTTAGTGCTCCATAGACTTCTTTCCTTAAGGAAATACGATTGTAGTTATTTCACCCAAAGAGAGTTTTTATCCATAAGGATCCACCATAGTCTTTTCAAGATTAGGGCTTGATTTGTGGTTTTGATAAGAGTTATGTTTAACCCTCCTTCATCCTTAGGAGATCAAATATATGCCCATTTCACTTTAGTTGGACCCCATTTGGGTGATTCCATAGGAAGTTCTTGAGAATTCTTTCAATGGATTTGATGATACCTTGAGAGAGGAAGATGTGAGAGCTCCAGTAAATGTGGAGGGAGTTTAACACTGATTTCCCTGCATATGACAAAGACTTGTTAACCCACGAACTAACTCTTCTCTGTATTTTCTCTAGTAGTGGGGTACATTCCGCATATGAGAGACTTTTAGTAGAGATAGGTAGTCCAAGATACAGAATGTCTATTTTAGACAAAGTTTTACAAAGAAAGCTAAAGCCAATAGGAGAATGTTATTAACTATTACAATAATTGTTGCTCAAGAAATGACGCAAGATTTACTAAGCTCATAAATAAAGGTTTATAGGGATGTTTTTAATGATTTTGGGATGCCCATTGCTTTTTGTCAAAGAGATAATCATTATTTTATTTTGTTTATAATGTTACTTATTTTATCTTACACTTACTTGGTGGGATCAGTTTCGAAGTGATGTTTCAAAATTGTGAAGGTTTGCAATTTAAATTCTGAGTCAATTAGGGAATGCAATTTGATGCGAAAGGAACTTTAACATCTTTCAATTCATCTATTCCAAGAGGAAGAATAGATTGAAACATAAAAGATTGAACGTTAGTCTTTATTCGAGACAACTTAAAACTTCAAAAAAGGGTATACTATTATCATTTATCATTATTAAGTTTAATTTTTAATTTCTTAAAAATTTAATTTTATTTGTTTACTAGGACCTTTAATAGAAGTAGTTCTATAGATTTGATCATATTGATCTTTTAACGAATTGGGTTTCTAAGGAACTGAGTTTGATAGATGATAGTGATTTGGAAGATAATCTTGGATGAGAAAGTATTAATATGTCATTTGGTGTAATAAATTTGAATGATAATGATGATGAGGCTCTTCTCAATCATGAAGCTTTTGTGTCAAAAAAGAATTGAGATTAACATGATTTGAGTGGATATTAGATTATATTATTTTGATTTTTAGAGATAAGGTTAATGTAAAATAAAAATTATATAGTATAATATATTAAGGGAATAATTTGTCATTAAAAAATTTTAGAGATTATTTTATAATTTTAAAAATTATCCAAAACGACACCCAATATTAATCAATACTAGTACAATTCTATTTTAGAAACAAATTTAGTACTAGTATCAGTATGGTGTTCCTAATATTAGTTTAAAAATAACGAATATTTTTTGCAAATCGTACATGGTCTAAAAGGAAGAAAATTTAGTTAAATACTAAATTGATAACTCTTTTATCATTTGAAGATCTAAAAATCAAGTCATAAATATAGTAAAATTGAATATAAATTATTTTGAAAAAATAAATTTGATTTAAAACTCGTGGATCCACCTTTTAAGATTTTTCATTTGAGATAATCCATTACCATAATATCACTAATAAGTAGGGATTAAACCATTACACTTTCTGCTTCACTTATCACGATAATTTGATTCAACTAATGATCTCACAAATTCATAAATTAAAATAATAAAATTCATGATAAGAAAAGACAAATAATATTTTAAGAAAATATCTTTCAACAATTTCATGATCATGTGACCGAACAAAATTTACAATGCATAGAAAGATGCTCCCACTTCTCACTACAAACTAGCCATGCTTCTCCTTCTACTTCCTACCGCCATTAACCTTCTTCATCTTAATCCTCCACCACAATACTGCTTCCTGTCCTTCCTTGGCATTATTCTTGATCATCCCTTCTTCTGCAATTTCTTCTACAAGGAGACTCCTAAACCTCAGTTACATTTCCTGCCTTACATCCATTTCCTTATCAAGCCATATCTTTTTCTGACACTTTCCTTCCTAAAGTTGAACCAAACCTCTTTTATGAAACTTCTTCACAATGTCCAACACTTCAGTACCTTCCACTTCAGATTTTCCAATTCTAACCTCTTCTATTCCTAAACCCTCATCCATAATTCCAGCAATTCCATCAACTCCATCTCCAACAATTGTTCTTAGATCCTGGAAGCAAATTGTAGGGGAAGAATCCCCCTCAACGTTGTCTTACTCACCTCCTAAGGATATGGATGGAAGGCTAGTGGTTTGCCCCAACATTTAAGTCCTCAAGGAGGGTGCTCGGGCTTAGGAATCAACTATGGGTGGTTTCTTCTTTGGAAAAAGGCCACCCTTCCCTCTAGTCTCCCAGTGGGCAAACAAGCAATGGACGTCGAGAGGCTTGAAAAATGTTCTTCCCTCTGAAGAGAACCTGTTCCTCTTCATCTTCAACTCCACTGTAGATACCCAGAAAATTATGGAGGAAGGACCTTGGCAAATCAGAAATCACCCAATTTTCCTACAAACTTGGCAGCCACACTTGAACCTTGAAACTCTTAAAGTCTAGAGTGTCCCACTCTGGATTAACTTCCACAATATCCCACTTGAATATTGGACAACTCATGGGCTTGGAGCTCTAGCTAGCTACATTGGAAGGCTGTTGTGCATGGACGAACACACAACTAAGAAGAAGCTAGTCGGTTATGCTCGGATTTGCATCAGTGTGAAAATTACCCAGGAACTCCTTGGAGAAATTCCAATTATGAGGGTAGGAGAGGAAGACAAGTTATGGGAAGATACAATAAAAATTTCATACCAATAGAAACCTCCTTCCACTATACCTAACCAAATCTGGAAAGCAACGGGAAAGTGTCTAAAACAGGAAGCTACCAAGAACTTATGGAATTACATGAAGTGGAAACTTTAGAAAACCCCATTTCCTTGACAACTAAAACCACCATGCTACAAAAGGAGGCTGATGTTATACCGCCTGAAAAGGAGGAAAGACAAAACAATGAGGCAATGCAAATTTTTCCACTGGCTCACATACAAAAAGACAAGGGACACAGTTTAGCGAGCAATGTAGAGCAAAAAGATTCACAAGCACATAATACAACACATGGCATTCAAAATGAATTAAATAATGACTAGATCTTCCCAACCACAAATTCAGTGACTGTGCAAAGTGATGAAGGAGATTCAGAGGTGAGTAGCATTAATCCTGTCCAATCTGAAACCGTAGCAACTCCTAAAGGTTCTACTGCTCTTAAAGAAACTGTAGCAAATAGTGAATTCCATACACTAGAGAAAAGGAGGTCAAAGAGGGTTAAAGGGAAGGGCAATACAAGCCAAACTGTTTAACCTATGTCTATAATCACATGAAATGTACGTGGAATAAATTATCCCAGTAAACAATTAGCTCTAAGGGAATTTGTTTTGAGGGAGAAGCCTCTCATATTCGGATTACTAGAAACCAAGGTCAAACTTGAAAATTTAACAAAACTGGACATTCTCGGATCCCATTGGAACATGATTACTAATTACCAACATCATGCTTTAGGTAGAATTATAATATGCTATAGGGAGGATGAACTAAAGGTAGATCTATTAGATTCAAATGAACAAGCCATGCATATCTTTCTTATAGAAGCACATCCAAATAAATGTTTCTTTCACCAATGCAAGCAACTTCTGATTCCAAAGAAAAGACATATGGAACAACTTGACTTCATTCAGTAACATTGTTTCTATTCCTTGGCTAATATGTGGAGATTTTAACTCCATATTATACCCCTCAGAGGCACAAGGAAACTGCTTTCTAAAGAATTGCTCAATCGATTTGAAAGAGATGGTGGAGGAATTAGGGTTGACAGATCTTAAGCATAGCAGTTATACTTTTACCTCGTCCAACATACAAAATTCTGCTTTGCACATCAGGAAAAAGTGGGATAGAGCACTGGTAAACGATATTTGGGTTAGGATCTTCCTGGACAACCTTACTACATTCAAAGACAAAATTCTGCTTTGCACATCAGGAAAAAGTTGGATAGAGCACTGGTAAACGATATTTGGCTTAGGATCTTCCTGGACAACCTTACTACATTCAAAGACCCCCTCTTCTCGGATCATAACCCCCTTATAGTGGACAACCTATTCTAAAAAATTAGCAAGCACTATCCCTTTCGATTCAACAACTTCCTAAAGCATACTCTAGGGTTTGTGGAGGCATGTATAAGAGGTGCAGTATATAGTTTTCAAGGGACTAAGCAGTTCTGTTGTGTCCAAAAATTGAAAGTTATCAAACAGCAAATGAAGATCCTAAATTCTCTACAAAGGCCTACCATTTCCTCGATAAACTCCTACAAATTGGAACTTTATGATATCCAAGCAATACTTACTGCTCATCCTACTGATCTAACTCTACTTAACAGAGAAAAGAATGTGTTATCACAACTCTCCCTTGCAACAAAGAGCTAGAGTACATTGGTCAAAAGATGGTGACAACTGCACTAGATTCTTTTTCAACTCCATTCTTGCGAGAAAAAATAACAACAAAATTCGTTCTATAACTTCCAAAGAGGGTGCGAGAAAAAACAACAAGAAGATATTTAAGAGGAGGTAGTAAGGTTCTTTAAAGGACTACTAAGAACTCCTAACCTTTTTAAATGCTACGTTGGATGAACTTAAATCCCTACCCCTCAAACAAATCACATCAGCAGATTTGAAACTCCTCATGAAACCAGTAGAAAGTTCAAAGATAGAAGCTGCAGTTTTTGCCATGGATGACTCCAAAGCTCTTGGCTTTGATGGTCTAAATGGATACTTCTTCTAGAAGTCTTTGAGGGAGACATGTCTGTTTGTTGTAGAGGCAGTTAAAGAATTCTTTTCCAAGGGGTCTTACTCAAAGAGATTAACAGAACCTTTATTTGTTTGATTCCCAAATGCTCTAATCCTACACATTTTAGAGAATTCAAACATATTGCATGTACTAATTTTCTCTACAAGATCATATCCAAGTTACTTGCCTCAGGACTGAAAAAAACCCTAGCTCTACTAATCAGTGACAACCAAGGTGCTTTTATGCAAATATAGGAGATAACATTCTAATTGTAAAAGAGCTCCTAAAAGGATACTCTAGATCAATTTACTTTCTAAATTGCTCAATCAAGATTGATTTCCACAAAGCTTTTGATAGTGTGAGTTGGAATTTCCTATAGGCTTTGCTGATGGTTCATGGATTTCCAATGGTCTTTATAAAGTGAATTAAAGAGTTTATCTCAACCTCCTCCTTGTCTATTCTAATCAATGTGTTGGGCCCCATTTTCGAAGCCCAACTATCGATTCGGAAACAAAAAGCATAAGCAGGTTCCTTGTAGGGTTATTTTCAAAGAAATCTCTTTAAACCTCATCGCTTCATCCCCACTCTCATAGAATCTCAAGCCACAAAGGCGAGCCCACATAACGAAATCACAATAATTACAATTGACTTCTTAAAAATGGTAGCTCTTAGTCTCTAGGTCATTTAGAAACAAGAACCACCTCATTTGGAGCTCTATAGCTCAAGATATGCTTAAAAATCCAAAGTATATTCATCGCCCAACCATGCTCTTCAAACCGACTCCTCACTTCTTTTCCATCAAACTTTTTAAATTTAACTCCAAATGCTATCAATATTTGTGGGAATGTAGAAAAATGTGTTAGGAATCTATCGCCTTAAGAATCACCTCAATCGGAGGTCGGACGAAGAAGTTATGGTCAAACGAATCCAACATGTTCACGACCTTACTCATATTGAACATGTCTCGGCGCAAATGCCATAAGTCTCACTAAAAGTGTTGGATTGACTTCGTTTTCAGACGGTTAGAAAGAAGACATCTAGAGCTACAACTTTCATGAAGACGTAAAATTGAAATTCTGTCGTTTGGAGGGTCAAAATATACGGACCGTGTGATCCAACACGGTCAGGCCGTGTAACCTTCGGGTGAAATTGTGTCCCTCCCAAAAACGCAAGGCCCGTGTGATTTTACACGGACAGGCCGTGTAACCTTCGGGTAACATGAAATTTTCACTCTCCAAGACCCCTCCAAAGGTTCCTAAACTCATCCTAACATCCCCTTTCCTCATACTCTTCTCCAATACCACAAAAACCACTTCAAATCCATTAAACAACTATAAACATCATTGACTCCAAATGGATTTATCACACACAAACTTCCCAATTTCGACAAGCTATTATAACACTAGCAACAATTGGCAATCTCAACCAAGGACTCAAACTTTAAAGAAACATAATCATACAATAATAACTTCTCAATTCTCATTCTCATTTGAAAACCAAAGCAATGTTTGAATAAGCTTTACTTACATATCAACACATACATCAACTTAATACAAAATATAAAAGATGCTCATGTTTGATATGCCTATAAAGCTAGCCAAATGCTACTAACTTAATACAAACACAAAAGACTCCTAGCTCTCTTGGAGTTTCCAAATGCCTTGCAAGGGTCGTTACTCTTCTCGGTCTGTACTTGAGGAGGAAAATCGCGGGTTAAGCTACACAGTTTAGTGGCTAACTTATTCATAGCCATTTGTGATGAGCTACACAATCAAACATATACAAATATCCATATAGACCAACAATGAAGCTTATCATTCATAATTTCCATACACATCTCATAATTCAATACATCATCCCATTAAACACATTTGATGTCATTTATCATTCAAACATAACACACAATTCACATCATAACTTAATGCATCAAATGAAAATGCACACACAATTTAGCTCGAGGGTTTCGTGAACAAAACAAAGAAACTGAAGTTTACTCTGTGAACGAAATGAGTCCACTTTTTGGATCTTGTGGGCCACAAGTGGGCAGCCGGGAGAAGGCTTTACGTTAATGTGCACGTGATTACGAAACAGTTCCTCTCTCGCCCAAACACAAACAAATCGCATACTTAATTCGATCATTTATAATCTCACATTCTCATGCTTAATTCAATCATTCTCAAATTCATATTCTC
>JANZLH020000153.1:123986-134663 GCA_026770325.2 Erythroxylum fimbriatum | reverse complement strand
ATACAAAGTTTTGACCCAAAACAAAATAATGAAATTAAACCCAAAATCAACACAATATCAATTGCCAAACATTAATCAAGTCACAAAATCTTCCAATTCAAAAATATAATCAAAATGCAACTCCAAATAATTAAATAGTAAGATCTAGGAGTAGCTAATTAATTAAATGGACAGAAGATAAATGTAGTTAAACTCCCCTATAAAAACTCCAAGCTCCTGCCTTTGCCATTAAACCGAAGGATTATCATAAGTTAGCCACGACAATTCATTGAAGGTTCTGCCAATATTAAGCTTCGACTGTCAGCCATGGAAGATAGGAATAAGAGTTTTCAGATTTGTGGGAATTGAGATTTTCTGATTGGTGGAAAACCAAAATCTCTATCGCACCTAGCCTCCTGCTCTCAACAACGCCTACCTAAGATTTGCTTGGTTTCTTCACAAACCTACGCAGATTAGACCTTCGCACACATACCATTGTAATTGATGTAGACAATTTAATTTTGCTGGTCACTCCACTGTTCACGCACCACCTTGTTGTGACAATTTAATTTATCTCCACCAGCACATCACCAACTTTAACTCACCACTCCAGCTATTGTTTTTCTTCTTATTGTTCCAGCAAAACTCACGCAACATCCTACTCTTCCATTCAACGCCAACTCCTCTTTTATTTTTCTCCAAGCTACTCATAAGCCAACAATGCCAAAGCCATCTAAAACCCACGTAGATTAAGATCACGCAACACTCCTTTCAACGCCCCTCACGCTGCTTTTGTTTTCCTTTTTATTTTACTTCTCCTTCACACACCAGGACAGCACACACTCCTCACACACTCACACAAAACACGTTACTCACAAGCCAACTTCAAGATGTTTTATTCTTCTATCCATCCAAGCATGCATACTCCACTCAATCAAACGTCCCTCGCTAGCTCCACACACTTGCGCCTAGATGTTGCCTTGCGAACCACGCTAAGCCACTCCTTCTCAGGCCACCATGCACCAGACCACCAACTCGCGCCTCCCCCAAGCCTTCACTCCCTTATTTTATGTGACTAAGCATTGTTTACTCTAACACCCTTACTGCCTAGTTTTGTTCCAAACCCACTGCTCTCAAGGCCACGCCTTATTACCCTCAACGACAGCTGTTTCCTTCTAATTCATGTGACAACTTTTTGGCTTAGTTTCTAAACCCACGTAGCCTACCTCACAACACACCACACACTCTTTTTTTTTCTTTTTAATATTTCACGCCTCCACCAGACACACCTCCAAGCCAAGTTTTCTCTTTGTCTATTTTTTTATCAACCACTCACTCAATACCAGCTCACGTTCGTTAACTCCCCTCCACTCAAATTATCTACCATTGCACTATACATTTATTCCTCTTGGTCCACTCCCCATACTACCTACAAGCAACCACCTTTTGTCACCTTCTTTGTCTACTGATGTGACAATTTAAATAAGTTTGTTCATGCTTTTTGTTGCTCAAAACCCTTTGCATCTTCACGTTTTCTGCTTCCAACTTCAATGTTGTCGTTTCTTCCTCATGTTGTACATTTTGGACTATTGTTTTTACGTTGGATATTTTTTTTCTTTGGCTTGTAGATTACAACTTTTTTTTAATCTTTTTGAACATTATTTTCTCCAAGTGCCCTACAATAAAAATTACAAGTAAAGTAGCATCAATTGTCCAAAAATTAATTTATCACAGTTAAACCAAAATACGACAATTTTTCTTATAAACACAAATTAAATGTAAAGCAAAATAATTCAAATAATATTCAAATAAAGCAATAAATACCAATTTTAGTGACAAAAACTCATCCAACTGATATGAAAATATATATGAATAAATGAGTTTGTCAGATCTAAAAGAATTAAAGATAATAAGATTTTTTCTCTCTCCTCTATCCTTTGTTTCTTTCTAATTCCTTCTCCTCTATCGCCATTGTTATAGTTCAGTTATGGTTAACAACATTTTCTTGTTTATGTCTTCAAATCTTAACTTCCCTTCCTCTTTGTTTTCTTCTTCTTCTTCTTCTTCTTCTTCTTCTTCTTCTCTTCTATGGAAGAACAAAACCCAACTTGAAGAGTATTTAATTGATAAAAATATTTATATAATGAATTTCTTTAAATATTTCCTTTGACTGCCTTCTCTATCGATTATAGTATAGTTAAAAACTATAGTTTCCATTTGCATATTATCCTCTCATTAACACTCTCTAAATGCATTTGGAATTGTTTCATACTAATGTTTAGTCAACTTTACTTCACTTGGTAACCTAAAAAACTTTGCGCAATACGTACATAAATAAAAAATTGTCAAGATAAAATAAACATTTCTATATGCTTATATATTTATTTCCAAACTGACCCAAACCATTTGACTTATAGATAATAAGTGCAATAAATGAGAAATAAGGCATATATGAGATAAAGGAACTTTTCTCATGGGAGAGGGACTGGTAAACAATTAATTACGACACTTATACACCCATATTTAGTGTGTTTTGCTTGTCATTTGAAAGTCTTATGGTATTTACGGCACTTATTATGCTTCAAGTATGTCTTTAGGTGATAGCTGCCTTTATAGACCAGAAGGAGAAGAATTTGGGTGAAATCATGTTATATAATGGAAGAATTGAAGCAACATTGGAGATGCACGGTCGTGTGTAGGCATTGTGTAATTCTTGAATGTAAGGAGCTTTGAAGACACTGTTTAAGCTCATGTGAAGATACATGCTGACATGCTCGACTATTCATGTGCTTGTGTAAGCTTTTAGAATTGTGTAAAGTTATAATTTGAGGGATTTTGAGATACACGATCACTTACACAATAATCAAAAATTTTAGTTTTATCTATAAAAGAATATTATGAAGGCTATAAGCGAAGAAGCAGACTTAAGAGTCATGAGGGACATCAAAAAGAGGAAAGAAAAACATAAAAAGAGGTTACATATCCCAATAAAGAAGATTTATAGTGGAAACATCATCAAGATAAACTCTAGCTTTTCAAATTTTCTAGATCAAGGCTTCAAGCTAATTTCATTATCTTCTCTTCTTTTATTTCATTGCCTTGTATGCCAAATCTAAATAGTTATGTTTTGAACATGATTTTGTATTGCTAGATCTATACTAGGGTGTTATTCTTGAATTGTTTTGTATAACTTTTACCTTGTTGAATTCACTAAATTATTGTTGTTTAATATTTGTAATGTTCATACTTGACTTGAATCGAGAGATCGAATTGAGAAATTTATGTTAAGTTGTGCAATGAGAGTTGGTACATTAATAGAATTACAAATATCAGATTAATAAACAATTAAAGAGAGAACTTAATTATGAGTTAATAATCATTCTGATTGCTTCCAATCTAATTGAGTAGATAGGAGTAGTTTTGAGAAATGCAACTCAACTTTTATATATTTCAATTCTAATTACTTGATTAGATCTCAAGAGAGGATAATCTAAACTTTTGGATATCTAGGATCAAGCTCACAAGGGGAAGGGAAGACAAAACAAGGATAATGCTTAAGTTTCCACCATTGAGTAACTTCAATTTTATTGTTATCTTTTACTTGTTCAATTCTCAAAATTTGTTAGTTTACTTTAATTTTCAGTTGTTAACTAAATCTTTCTTCACTTTAAACAAAGTGCAATTTAAATTATTATGTGACTATATTCAATACTTGTGAGATCGATATAAGTTGTACCACAACATACGACTCGCATGCTTGCGATATAGCATAAAACTAGCAAACATGGCCATATAACTCAAAACTAAACACCTTCCAAGAGATAATCCAATGCATAAATTTACATAGGTCATGATGCATTTTTCACCAACAAATTTCGGAGGGAGCGCAATATTGATTATACAGTCTCAACCTCGTTCAAACTCTTAACTCTCCTCCTATGAAATTTATTTTGCTTTAGATTTTTTCTCAATAGCAATGTAAGAGAGAGAAAGAGACACAAATTTCGGAGGGAGCTTCATAATGGGGGCTTCATGGCTTGGCATTTTTGCTTATCTAAACTTGACAGAATCTCGTTGAGCCCATATTTACACAAATCATGGTGCAGGCTCTCCCAAAGTGCAAACAAGTAAATTTAGATCATACTTAGCTGCCCGCGCGGGTAGCTCAGTTGGTTATTGGAAGGGAAAGTAAGTCCAAGGTCTCGGGTTCGAGTCTCGGCAGCGACAATGTGGGAGTTCATTCAATGTAGTGACTTCTTGTGCACGCCAAGCACTGGGCCTCCTTTCTAAGAAGCTGGCTGGGATCAGACCGTGATTTACTTCCCTCACACAACCTCGAGCCGAAGTGTGGGGGTGTCTAGGGTGGGCGTTCCACCTTTTAAGTCCAAGATCATACTTAGCTGTTAAGATTCACATGAGTATATCTCATTTTTAAATTAGGGTGAATCAATTTATACAAAAATCGTACTAGCCATAGATCGATCAGTCCATAGTCAAGTCGGGCCACAAGCCGGGGCCACCCGAGCCTAGCTTAGTACATTGCCGTCGTACATTCAACTTGTTTAAACTTCAATAAAAATTCCATAAACAAGGTTTCGGTGACAATTATTGAGTTTGTGCAAACTTAATGCCAAACAGGTGAACCGGATGCAATTGCCCCAAGGTTAAATACTTGATGTGCGTCCCGCTCTCTTCCTTGTTCGTTACGACACATTCATTCTGACTTCTTGTCTCTTCCCAGTGTTGTTTCAGATCATGCTGACCTTATCCGACATCAAATCGATAATGTTTGACAGTATGCTTAAGCTACAATCAACTGAATTCGTTACGTAGTAATTGAAGACGTTAGCAGAATCCTTCCCCTGGACCCATATTCCAATTGCCCTTACTACATTCCTCTAGTTGGTGCAAAATGATCTGTCATCAGAAAGGGGGGGATATGATCTACGAGGAGAAATCATCTTGTGATGGGAAGTTTCTCAAGTTAACCAGGAATACAGGCAACGTTAACGCTACTTTAAGAACAATTCTCAGACGGAACAGCTTGGCTAATTCATCATACTATACTGATGAAATTGGGCACAGAGAGAGTCAACTGCATTGCCGTTACGCTAAGTATTCTGGCGTATATGTCACCCATGTGAACCAAAGGGCTTTTTTTTTTTTCCCCCCCTTGTAAAACATGCTCCGACTGTAACACTTAGCACAAACAGACTCTATTACATATCCAGGATCATACATGAAAGGGTAAAAACGAAGGAATTGTGAAATACCTGTTTTCGGGTCCATTCCGACTTTCGAAGCAGTTTTCGTCATCCGAAAGAGCTCCGATTCTCCTGGGCTAGTTGAGGAAGTTGTTTACCGTCATTCAGTCTAGGCCTTTCTACGGTTTACTCAATCACGAGCTCTCTTAACGGATCAAAGAACTTTATGCTCATGAATCACTGAATAACTGCAGGAGACCTTAACTTTTATCTAGTTTTCATCTCAGACTTTCCCATCACAAGGCCTATATAAATCAGATCCACATTGAAGGGGATCTATTTTTCTCCTGAACTTCGACTTATTAATTTAGATTATTTATTGTACCACTTTATTACCCTTATCAAGATCGAATTACGTAACTTAACCAGTAATTTATTGAAAACCAAAATTACAATTAATAACTGTCTATTTAAAAGAAGAAAGACAAAAATTGTCCTTAACCTCAAGGGCAACAATGTCTAACACTCACGTCTCAGTGCAGACAATTTAGCCTGCTTGCACCACAGTTTCGGGCAAGGTGAGAGTGATTTGGAAAGGGACTCTACCTCGCTTATACTCATAAACTGATAAAACACCTCAAATGACTCTGACAAACCTTTTCTTTCCTTTCCCGTTTACTTGTTATACTGATGCCTGCTAAACAAAATACCCTCGATCAACATTAGATTGCATAAAATCAAAGAAAACTGTTTACCATGCTTATCCTGTACAGATATAACACATACTAGGTACATAAATATGAAGTAAATTTCCTATCATGAACAAAGCCTGGGTAAAGATCTTGCACTGCTGGGGCTTGATACCCTTGACTTCACAACTTTAGTAATCTGGACTTGCATCTTCTTGCAAACTTTCTCCAATTCCATCACCCTCCACTGCATACCTTGCAAATCTTCCCTGAGCTTCATGTTATCAGTAGAAAGGTCAACATTCTCGGCATAGAGTACAATTTGCTCACTAGCTTCAGTTATCTTTCCCTTATGTCCAATTTTACCAAGATAACTAGGTGAATCACCATAGATCTTTTTATCATCATTGCTCTGGAAAGAACTTTTAAGCTTGAATTGTTCACATATGAGAGCTTGAACAGAACCCTTTGATGGGAACCTTTTGTTTTTAGAGAGATGTACACCAACTTCAGCTGAAAGTTTCTCATAATTTATTGCACAACAAATCTTCATCTTTTCTTCTTTAGACAATCCAGCATGTACCTGCACAATTATTTGAGAATAAACAAACATACAAAGTTAGACACTTCAAATAATCTGATTCGGGGAATAGAAAATGTTTTTGAGTATTTTAGACTAACAAAATTTCAATACGAAAGTTTTTGTGGTCACAAATGATCATCACTAAGGTTATATGATAAAATGAAATAAGGTAGGGAACTTCAACTGCCTGATTTTGAAGTCACATTGTAAAGAGGTGGAGAAGTTCAAGCTCACAGAGAATAGGGGCAAGACAATATTACCTGTAGATACATGTCAACAGCTCGGTAGATTTCATCATGGCAATCTCTAGCAGAATCTGGCAGAGCCATAGCTAAGGACATGAACTTTGAAGGTTTCAGACAAGGATCAGGGGCCACTTCTGCTATATACAAGTCAACCAAGCTAGCAACTTTCTGTAGTCGCATTGGAGAAACTTGGTGAGTTCCTTTACGAAGAAATGATTTCAAAAGCCTCAAAACAAGTTTCACATCATATAGATAATCTGTCCCATACGGAGATGGAATAAGAAGATTGTCTAATGTTGCTTGATCCATTTGAGAACCTATCATACTCTCCAATTTTTTCCTGCTGCTCTTACTTATGTCCAAACTTAAAGCAACTCGAAGAATTCCAAATAAACTCTTGCATGTAACCCAATTTGAATCAATTGTATACAACAAATCAATCACAGTTTCAAGAATTTTGCACTTTTGATCAGATGTGGCAGTATAGAACTTCGATTTTTGATAATAAAGAAGAAATCTGCTAATGATGGCATGATCAACCTTTTGTGAAACCATTGCCTTTATCACCATTTCGACCAATTCAGTACTCAAGATTAGAAGATCATCAAACCACCAGTTTGCCTTAGACGTGCCATTCTTCAGACTCTCTGTGCTTCTAGTGTCAGATGAGAACCGGAATCCAGAACTATCTGGGGATGAAGCTGATGGGCAAGGACTAGATTCACTGGGCAAAACCATCCGTTCGGTAAGAGAATTCATAAATTTGTCAAGAACAGGTGAACAAATGGCTAAAGGAAGTAAATCCTGGCACTGTCTCGTAGCAACCAACAATTCCGACCATGTCCAATAATTCATCTCTTGAAGTGCTTTCTCAGTCTTCTCCTGTAAGTTAGGAGTGCCAGAGACAGAATGATCCATTTCCATGAACTGTGCAGCAGAGTGCAGAAGAAAAATATTGTACGGAGTTATGTCAATTTCACCATTGTTGTAACAGAACCTTGACACAAGCTCAAAATTTCGTGGCCCTCCTGGAAAATCATTAAATACCACCTTGCAATTTCTTGTATCTCCTGTGAATTTACTAAATAATTTGCTTAATCTGCCTGAATATGAAGTTATAATCTTCTGCACAAACTCATCACAAAAGAGAGTTAGGAACTAAAAAGTATCTAAGGATGCAAAAATTACTGAAATTAGGATATCAGCACCATTTGCTGAAATTAGGGATGTACAAATTCATGCCAATATTACTGACACAGGACAGAACCAATTACTTCAAGAAACAACTATAAACCAGTATTCGAAAAATATGAAGAAAAGAAAAAGAGGAGAAACAAAAAACTGTTTTCCTTCTGAGAAACGACACCTTGTTAAACCAAGTAGCTAGGATTCAAGCTAACAAAAACATAATAGAGTTAACGCTCAATCATTTTCATAATGGAATCTTTGGGGTAAAAAAGCTCAAAAGAATGTAGCACATTGAAATAAGCAAAAAGGAAAGAAAAGTGAGATTAAAAAGGGAATCTACAGCCAAACCTGCAAAAGAAAGGTGACAGGTCGTTATGAGCAATAAATTGTGCATGGACAATCAGAAGAGGAGATATCTGCTACTAAACAACCCAACATAGCAAAGAAGGGTAATAAACAGTAGTAAATGCCGGGAAAGCAACTACTAGTCCTCAGACAAATAAAGGTTTCAACAATGAAGTCCCTTATAAAAACAGCAATAAATGAGAGAAAAGAGACAGAAGATGGGAATAGCAAGTAGCCAAAATAGAAGAAAAGGACGCTATGGGTAGTGCTCCCACAAAGCTGTAATGTAGGTGCAAATTTAATGGAGAGTGAAAGTAGATATCATGAGGTTATTGATATGGGAGGTAATGAGGGAAAAGTAAAAGGGAATGTGGGGGTCACAGAACTACTCAAATTCCATAGTTTACACGCTTAAGGACAATCTATCCGCTTCTGCTACTGCATTAATAACTCGGACACTAGCATCATCGAGTACCCAAAGGAAAAAAGTAAAAGAGCTAATTGTGAATAAATTGTACAATACTGACTGATAGATAGTAAGAGTTCAACGAATTAGCAGGGGAAAACTTAAATGAAAACATCAGTGCCGATCAGTCTGGAAAGGAAAAAGGTCGAGTTTACCTTGTGCACCATGAAAGTCTCTCCGCCATTGACATCCACTTCAAGATCACAGCTAACTGCCATGACCCAGATGAGTGACGTTAAAACCCACCTCAAATGAAGTGTCTTCCTTCAAGTTCCTTTTGACTTCAAAAAAAAATTGTTTCTTTCTGGGGTATAGAAAAAGTTTCAGAAAAGAAAAACTTTAACAATCCAAGAGAGAGCCACACAAGGGCATATTCTGCGATGTGAAAGAAGACAAATAGAAAAGAAGCAGGTGACTTGCTTTGGTTTTGCAGAAAGGTTGTGACTTGTGAGTTGTGAGCAAGCAATGTCACTTACACGCTAAACACGCACTGCGGTTCTCAACTACGATGAATATACATAAGCCAAAAATAGTGTAAGGAGCAACCAGATCAGGTGCTTAAAGACAGATGAGAAAATTATATAGTGGAAGGACCCAGAGAAAGAGAGCTTTCCTCAGAGACAGAAACAGTATGTCAAACTATAAAGAGAAGAGAGAGAAGAAAAACAGTTGATTATATGTGAGAGTGTGACCACTACCAGTAGCCTCCATCTGACATTCCTGTAAAACAATATTTTCCCACTAACCCCAAAAAAAAAAAAACCTTTAGTAAACCACCTCTCAATTGTTTCAAACAAGCCAACCAAACCATTATAATAATCATAGTCACTGAAGAAGAAGAAGAAGTTATCGTATCCGTGAAAATGGTGACTTAGCAGGCAGTGGCGAAGTCAAGAATTTGTTTTAGGGGGGCAATGTATCCAATCCAAGGGGGGCAATATATCCAATCCACCATAGCTTTTACATATCTTCTCTTCTTCTTTAATAAAAAAAATATTTGAGGGTCGGCAAATCCAAAGAGTAGCTTCGCTACTGTTAGCAGGACTCTAACTTTCAAAACTGAAGCTTGTGCAATGGCTTATACTTGTACTATTCTTCCCATTTCTTAGGATCCTTATTTAGATTAAATATTGGTCTCTTCATTTGATTTCGTGGTCTATCTTGATGCAGTACGCAAAAATGGATGGAGATGGGGCGCACTCTTCTTCATTGGTCCCTCCAAATGGGGCCTACTAAAAAAACACAATCCGGTTCTTTCCACTAGGGAAATGGACCATCTTGGTGGACCGTACATTGGTCTTCCTACCTTCTATTCGTTGAACTTGATCACATCACACCATTGGTTAATGAGACTAGGATTTGCCCGTCATTGAACCCTCATGAATTGGCATCCAATTTGATGTTTGAGATAAAACGGAACCTAATATAAAAATGGTTAATAATAAACCATATTAAGTACATCTTTGGATAGATTTTTAGGAGGTTAATAAGTACATTTTTTCACTACAAAAGTCTTTCTTAAGAAAAATATGTGTTTAATTGTAAAATAAAAAAATATTTTTTCAATAGATATGACTGTTTTGGCAATACATGTTTAGATGAACTTTTAGGAGATCAATAAGTACATTTCTCTACTATAAAATTTTTTTTTAAAAAAATGGGTGTTTAACTGTACAATAAAAAGTACTTTTTCAATACATATGACTTTTTTTAACAGCCGAAATGCATCGTTTTAAAAAGCTCAAATTTGGAGATTCTAAGAAAAGTATTTTTTAGGTATATTTTTCATATCAATTAATAAGCTTATTTTTAGTCTTTTTTGTTCTTATGTTTTGCATATAATTTCCACAATACCCATAAACCATCTTTCCGTTTATTATGTATTTAACTATTTACTTAACTTGGATATTTATTTCGAAATTTATATAATATTATTTGACTTTTTATATATTTTAATATTTATTTTCTATATTAGTTT
>JANZLH020000153.1:82083-96931 GCA_026770325.2 Erythroxylum fimbriatum | reverse complement strand
TTTGAAATGAATCATTTCAAACTAAATATTATTTTTAAATAAAGTGAACCAAAAGATTATATATGGGAAATGTAATATTCATTTAATTAACCCAATTGCTTGATGAAAAACGAGTTTTAAAAAAATATTCAAATTAAATGAAAATAAAATTCTAAAATAAGTTCAAACTAAAAATTATTTTTAAAGAAATTGAACTGAAAGATTATTTATGAGAAACGCAACATTCATTTAATTAACAGAATTGTTTAAAAAATGTGTTTTGTTTTAAATATATATATCAAATGTTCATAAAATTTTGAAATGAATAAGTCCACACTAAATATTATTATAAAGAAAGTTAACTAAACGATTATATATGAGAAATGCAATCTTAATTTACTTAACACAATAGCTTAATAAAATTGAGTTTTTCAAAACATGTGTGTACTAAATGTACTTAAATATTTGTAATGAATAAGTCCAAAATAAATATTTTTTTTTGAAGAAAGTGAACCAAAATATTGCATATAAGAAATGAAAATTTGATTTAATTAAGTCCGTTGCTTATTGAAATTGAGTTTTTTAAATGTAAATAAATTTTGGAATGAATAAGTTCAAATTAAATACTATTTTTGAAGAAACTTGGCCTAAAGATTTTACATGAGAAATACGATATTCATTTAATGCAATTGCTTAATGAAAATGAGTTTATTTTTAGAATGTACATATCAAAATGTACTTAAAATTTGAAATGAATAAGTTCAAATTAAATATTATTTTCATAGAAAGTGAACTAAAAGATTGTATATGAGAAATGCAACATTCATTTAATTAACACAATTATTTAATAAAAATGATTTTTTAATATATATATATATATATTAAATGTTCATAAAATTTTGAAATGAATTAGATCAAGCTAAATATTATTTTTGAAAAAAGTGAACCAAAAAGATTTTATATGAAAAATGTAGATTAACACACAATTGTTTAATGAATGATTTTTTTTAAAAAATTGTATATGTCAAATATACTTAAAATTTTGAAATAAATAATTTAGAACTAAATGTTATTTTAAAAGAAAGTGAACCAAAAGATTATATTGACTGACACAGTATTAAGATGGAAGCTCCTACGAGGTATCTGGTATCCATTGAAATAGCTACTTAATGGATTAAGCTATACTGTAATCTAGTAGAAATCTGCCTGAGCTCTCATGTTCCATCTCTTTGAGCTGATCTATTCGGTTGGGATAAACACTTTTGTCCTCACTGCTTAATTGTTTTTATTAATTTATTTCAATTTTAAAAAGAAAATCAGTGATAAACGAATGCCTAGGGCCCGAATTAATTCCTAGTTATGGTTTCCATTATGGCTCAAGATTATAAGGAAAATTTAGGAAAACAAAGTTCTCTTGTATACGAGTCCAAATCTTCTGTCCAATATTACTCTGTCTTATTCTGTCTCATGAAATCTCAGTCATTTATTTTGCGAAACCCACGCAAGCCTATGCGGAACCTACATAAATAAATAGTTGAGATTTATTGGACACAACAAGACACCATAATATTAAACAGAAGATCTAATCTCATTGTATACATGAGAATGTTATTAAAGACAGAACAGATCTAGATAAGGTTGATTGGGGTAGTGGGATAGCTAGCCCGTTACTTTCAAAGTTCCTGAAACAAAAATGTGAACTGATGGGAAAGCAGAGTGCTATAGAGTTGTCTTTTTCGGAAGGCATTTATGTACATTTTTCTATCATTTCTTTTCAAGTGATCAGATGTAAAGCGGGAACGAAGATGTGTCATGTTCATGTCATTATCAAACGTTTGCCCTTTTCCTACTTGTCTTGTGCCTCTTTTGCAGCATTTGACAACAATGAAAAGCACTTTGTTTTGTCTAGATTGCTTCTTGTCCCAGACAACTAATGGAAACCAGATCAACCTTATACATTGCTATGACTAATCAAGCTACTTAAGCAACGCTAGCTTTGAGTACCTGAAGTTCAGACCATGCCTTCTAAACCACCTGGCACCCAAGCTGTTGCGAAAACTGAATTGTGACCCTTCCATGTGAGCACCAACATGTCTTCTTCTCTTTTCATCCCCCACCCACCAGCGTGTTCATCAAGCAAGGACTTGAGTTCCATAATAGTCTCTTCACAAAATGGCACACTGGAAAAATCAGCATTCTTCATTCTTTGTGATAGTTTAACGCCCGATTCTAACCTCTCTATCCTTTGAAATCCCTCGAAACCAATGATGTTTTCAATCTTGTGACCAATATCGGATTCATATTCCATCCTTTGGCAGCTATCTTTTGGCAAGAAAGTCTCCAAGGCATCAAAGGGTATCCATAAGTAATTGAAGCAAGTAGTAATTCTTGCTGTGAGACTTGTCGCACTTAAATCACAATCTTCATCCACAACAACCACAATACAAGGGCTAAGCGCTTCAATTGCACGAAGGAAGACATCTCTTCGAGAAGAGTCTTTAACACTACCCTTTTGCTCGTCCGGTACATAGCGTAACCAATTCTGGCAGTTTATTACCAAGGCTTCATCGTCCCTAATATCTAACATAGAAGGGGTCAAATGACTGAGTAGTGCCTCGAAAACAAAGTCAGACGACTCTCTGCATGTAATTTCACTAGATGTGTCGCCAATTACGTTGAATTCGAATGGGACATCCCTGAACTTCGCGAAATTACACAATCGGATGCCTACTTCTTCACTTGAAACATTAAGCAAAGGAGGGACTACTGGCCTACAACTAGGCACGGTAATCTTAAGTGAAGGAGGCCCTTCAGGCCTTTTGGCCAATGCATCTATTAGTGTAGGCCACTGCATACAATGAGTGATGCTCAAATCCAATATATGAACTTTAGAGTGTCCTTCGACAGCCTTATAAATCGCACTGTTTGATGCACAAAATCCAAACCTGTGCCAAGGGATTAGATCAACATATGCGGCAAGCTCCGTCACAGTCATTTGCCTCCTCTGGATTGTGCTGCTACCATCAAAGTTCGTCGCCGTAGGGCAAACCTTGGATGCCCTAGATATAAGTGCTCTCAAGAACCAAGAAGTGAGCCTTTGGTTCGGATCACCAACCAAAGACGCAACATTATTGAGGACCCACATGACTTGTTGGGCCAGGGTCCCATCATTTCCCTCGAGAGCATTAGCACAGTGGAGGAGAAGCTTCTCTATGCACGCTCCATCAAGACTACCAAGGTATCCCTTAAGTGCACCTGACAGAGAATTTTGTGGGTTGTTGAAGAGACTAGGGTTCCGAATAGATATGGAGGTAGCGTTTCCTCTAACTTCAGTTTTCATGGCTGCGAAGACTAGCGCTAAAGAAAAAGGCAAAACGAGATGAAGGATTAGCTATGATTCGCTTCTTTAACATGCATGAAGAGTAAGAGACGAAAAGCAGAGAGGAAGAAGATGGCGCACAGAAGTAATACCTTTCCAAGTAAGATATTTTAACACGCGCGTGGTAAATATTGGTTAATCCGATTTGAAAATCTAGGGCATTATCAATTTATCTGATTGTAGATGTTTAGTTCTCCTTCTCCCAGCTTGGAGAATCATATGATGTCCCAGTTTGTGCAACTCCGGACGTAGCTTTTCTGTTTTGATTCGTTTAATGTGGAAGAAGATCAAAAAAAGGAGATGAGTTATAGAACTAGTTTGCAGCTACTTGAATCCATTTATATAGAAGGGAGATGTCCTTTCTTGAAGTATTATTTAGATAGAGTGCAGCCAAAAGTTCGAGTTAAATGAAGCTTGTCGTTTACACTAAAATGACAAGAGTACCAGGGTTAGCAGACAAGTCATCAAGTACTCCTTTCATTTGTTGTTAGAGCTAGGGTTTTGTCTTGTCATTTCTCTCTTATCAGAAGACCTCTATCATATAGTAAAAGACGGGCATATATGGCCTATTATGATAAAAAGTTTATCATATATTTTTTTTGGCAAACTGAAAAGTTTTAGTTATTTGGTCGTGTCAAATTACTAATAATTATGTTTGATAATTAGCTTATTAGATTGGCAGATTGATCGTAATCCACTAATTTTGAAAATGCTCCTATGAGGAGCGCGTTTCTCCAGCTACTGAGAAATTAAGGAATTTAAAGACTATTATATCTAAAAATTATTACAAATTACTCAAAGACATAGAGATAAAGATAGAGATAGAGATAATAAATTCTTAGTAGAATATTCAAAGAAATACTAAGATATAATACTATGTCTTTATAAATTTTTTTTTAAGTTATGCTCTTATAAGTCATTTTACACAAAAACTATTAATACTAAACATTTAATTTTATCAAACATCTTTAAATAAACAACTGATGTTATCCGCTAGTCAAATCAACTATACTAACGTACTGTCAACTAATCACTAATAAAATCAACTAACAACTAATGCAATATGCTGATTGTTGAGCATTAAAACATGATAAACGAAAGAGCTTAGGAATATCCGTTCTTTGAAGAAAATGCAATTGGAAAAGATGGCTTCCTTCACTTAAATCAACTAAATTTAGTAAGCTTCAACTAAGTTTAGTAAGCTCAGGATTATGGGATACCATGAAATCTTTTGAAGTTCAATCACGATCTTTTGAACTTTAGAATTTGACAGCAAAATTTTATCAACTTTAAAAAAATTTAATGTTATTTCTTTTTCATTAATTAAAAAGCATAAAGATATTTATGGAGGAAAGATTTATGAAGCTCTTTATTACTGAATCACAAAAATTTCTGGTTTTAAGTTCATGCCTTACAGATAACAAACTTGCAAAATACTTATCATGTTTGTTTAATTAATGATGATAGAGTAATTACCTGATAACAAACATGGATGGTATATTATTAGTTTCATTCATTCAATCAAGAATACATACTTTCACCAGTGAAATATATTTATAGTAGTCTTGGAAGCAATAGAAATACTAACTAATCATGATACTATACTATACTTGTATATTACATATTTAATATCTCATCAACTGATTTCATCTTAACGAGATCCTAAGTACCTTCATATGTACAAAAACATACACATAGAAACTAGATAGACCCAACCTAGATATAAGAAAATTAAATAAGCTAACGTACCCTGGATTCCAATATGCAAATTTTGTTTACTCGATCGGAATATTATAATTAGCATTATTAAAGTGGGAATTAATCAATCTCACAGTAACGTTGATAGGGCCTTTCTAAGCTAATTTGTCTGCTTATCAATTTATCTTTCTAACTTTATTCCTTTTCCTGGAGGAGTCACCATGGTGATCCGTTTAGCTGGGTATAAAGGATAGGTTAAGGAACTTGTCTTAGCCGGCCACTCTTTGTCGAATTTGTTCCCACGGAATGCCACTTAGGACAAATCTAAAAATTTGTCATTATTAACAGAGTTCTTCGCGATTCAATTTACATATTGACGGCTACCCTTCATTCTCATTCTTCCACTTGCATAAGATCTACTTGGTTGCTTGTGTCATGTTAAGCCAACACAAAAGACAAGGTGGACCTCTTCCCTTAACGATGTAATGTGACTCCTTGTGTATTCCCTAAAGACCATTCATTATTTACTTAAATCTTTTCATTTTTTGTTTCTTGTTCCAATTGTTAGAGCAAAGTAGGATACAAACAGATTGGCATCAAGAGGAGCTAACAGTAATCGTACGTGTTAGTATATGAATCCCATGTTTCATAAGAAAAAGGACATAAAAATTTGCTGAACAATTGACTTTAATCTTTTGGGTAGTATGGCACGGACTTAATTAGTCATCGTGATCCACCAGTAATAAGATTTGGTGAGTTTAATTTGCTTAGCATAACATAATGCATGGCAGCACCTTATGCCATGCACTATGTTATGCTAAGCAAATTTGATCTAAATTAATTGGAATTTAGCTCAGGTAAAAATTTAGTGGTCAACTTGAAAGTTTGAAATGCTAGACTTTTTATCGTCAAAACGATATTATTTTAATATAACTAATCAAAATTTCTTTGTTTTGATCTATATATTTAAAATTTTAAAAATCAAAATAATATTATTTTAGTGTGGCTCAAGGGGGCACGTGTGGTGCAACTCAAGTACTATCAAGCTTTAGGCTAGACTTAGACTATTAGCAATAAGTGTTAAGCCGACTAGCCTCATTGTTGTCCCTAATTGTTAAAGCATTATGTTTAACTTGGAAGAATGTTTAAAGTAAAAAAAAAAAAAAAAGGGCCAATGAACTTACCACCTTACCTAATTAAAATATACATTTTCAGTATTAACATGTAAAAGATCAATTATTCCTTCTACAACATGATCTCTAAGAAAATGATGTTTGACTTCTATATGCTTAGTCCTAGAATGATGCACAATATTTTTCGAAAGATTTATTGGATTAGTATTATCATATAATATAGGGATATGATTAAAGTTTAGATAGCAATCCTGGAGTTGATGCTACATCCATAAGATTTTAGCATAATAGATGGTAGCTGCTAAATATTTCGTTTTAGCTGTTGAAAGTACTGTGCAATTTTGTTTCTTGTAATACCAAGGGAATAGACATCCTCCAAGAAATTGACAGTGACCACTTGTGCTTTTTCAATTTATCACCTGCATAATCTGCACCACAATAGCCAACTTTGTTAAAAGAGTCAGTTTTTAGATACCATAATTTGAATTCATAGTTTCGTGAAGATCGAAAGATCCTCTTGACTGCTTGAAGGTGGTTTTTTTTTGGATTTGATTAAAAGCATACGCAAAGGCACACACTAAGCATAATATCTGGTCTTGAGCTTGTAAGATATAGTAGTGGCCCAATCATTCCTCTATACTTTATCTCATCCGTAGCCTTGCCTTCTTCATCCTTATCAAGTATAGTTCCAACATACATAGGAGTACCCATCAGTTTGGCATTCTCAAAATGGTACTTCTTGATGAGTTCCTTTGTGTATTTGTCTTGGCTAATGAAGATCCCTTATTCTGTTAGCCTGATTTGTATTCCCTGAAAGAAAGATAGTTCTCCCACTATGGTCATTTCAAACTACCCCTGCATCAATGCTGAGAATTCTTCATAGAAGGACTGATTAGTAGTGTCAAATATTATGTCATCAACATATATTTGCACTATGAGTAAATCATTCTCCTTTTTCTTAATAAATAAGGTTTTATCTACCTTTTCTCTTTCAAAGTTATTCTCAAACAGAAAATTACTTAACCTCTCATACCATGCTTGAGGAGCCTGTTTTAGACCATACAGGGCTTTAGTCAACTTCATCACGTAGTCAGGATGGTTTTCATCATGAAAGCCTGGAGGTTTCTTAACAAACACTTCTTTGTTAATATATCCATTTAAGAAAGCATTTTTGACATCCATTTGGAACAATTTGAAGTTTCTATAACATGCAAAGGCAAGTAAAATTCTAATCAATTCTAGTCTACCAACTGGCGTATAAGTTTCATCAAAATCAATACCTTCCTGTTTATTATACCTTGAGCTACAAGTCTTACTTTATTTCTTACCACTTTACCATTTTCGTCAAGTTTGTTTCAAAAAACCCAATGAGTTCCAATGACTAACTTGTTTTGCAAACGTTGTGCTAGATTCTAAACTTTGTTTTTGTCAAATTGATACAGTTCGGGTTTCAGAACTTAAACCTAATTTTTATCAGTAAGAGCCTCTTTAACGGTTTTTGGTTCTAGTTGTGAGATGAAGTCAACAAAGTTGTTCTTGAAGGATGATCTGGTTCTTTGACTTTCAGAAAGGTCTCGCATAATGTATTGATGCGTATCTTGACCTCTCCATTCTCTTGGTGTCCTTCATTGCATATGTTCCTGTTGAGAGGAAGGAGCATGTTCCGTCCTGGTTTCAAAAGAACCTTCTTGATCTTATGATTTCAACGGTACTGGAGGTGTAGTCGATGTATTTTAAGGAACCAAGGGATGCTCTTCATCATCAGAATCGGCTGCTGTTGTCGAAGATAGTGCTTTATCAAACACTACATATATTGATTCTTTTATCTTCTTTGTTCTTTTGTTGTAAACTTTGAATCCTTTACTAACGATACTGTAAGCCATAAAGATAGCTTCGACTGATCTCGCATCAAACTTTCTAAAGTTGTCTTTCCCATTATTTAGAATGAAGCATTTGCAACTAAATACTTGAAAATAAGCAACATTCTTTTTTCTTCCTTTCCACAACTCATAGGGGGTCTTTTTCAAAATAGGTATTATAAGGCACCTGTTAAGTATGTAACAGACATTTGACACAGTTTTTGCCCAGTAACCATGAGATAGACCACTTTCGTATAGCATTGTTCTAGCCATATCAACGAGAGTCTTGTTCTTTCTTTCAACAACTCCATTCTGCTAAGCGGCCCTTGGGTATGAAAAATTATGAGTTATACCATTTTTTCATAGAACTTTTCAAAAAATATTTTGTTAAATTCTCCTCCATGATCGCTTCGAATAGATGTGATACAGTATCCTTTTTCAGCCTGAATTTTTCTATAAAACTTCTCAAAGATTTCAAAAGTATCATCCTTATTTGATAGAAAATAAAACTATATAAATCTAGAATAATTATCTACCATAACAAAGTTGTAATGTTTACCATCAAAGCTTTGAGTCCTAGTACAACTAAATAAATCCATCTGCACAAGTTCAAGCGGTTCGTTACTAGATATAATAATTTTAAGAGGGACGCTACTTCTGATTTGTTTTTCTTTTAAACAACCTTCGCAAACCTGAGTATTCTCAAACTTCAGATCAGGTAGTCCTCTCACTAGCTCATTTTTTGGACAATTTTGATACGATGCTCATGCTAGCATAACCAAATCTTCTATGCCAAATAAATGAATCCTTTTCTATAGAAACAAAACATTTGACATTTTGTGAAGACATATTTTCCAATTGAGCACAGTATATGTTGTGATTTCTAGGACCAATAAACACAATATTATCAGTAAGATTACCAATAATTTCATAATGTGATGCTTAGAAAGTAACTGTATAACCCTTATCATATAATTAAATTATGTTTAACAAGTTATGTTTCAATCCATCAAGATAGAAAACATTATCAGTAGAAGCATAGTTAGAGTCACCAATTTTACCAATTCTAGTGACTTTTTCCTTGTTTTTGTTAGCAAAAACAACATTGCTTCCATCTTTCATTTCAATGTAGTTGAAATGTGATATTTTGCCTTTTATGTGTCTCGAACAACCGCGATCAACTATCCATTGATTTTCTCTTGTCTTGGTTTTGAAGCATGTCTGTAGAAAGTATTATCTCATTTTAGGTACCCAAATTTTTTTGGGTCCTTTCAGGTTAGTAGCTTAACCTTTCGATCTCCAAACATACATTTGAGATAATTTCTCCATTTTACGAAAATTACAAGAATGACTAATATGACCATGTCTAAACCATAGTAGAAACATAAAACAAATAAATGAGAATTGCTATAATTTCTACCATGCATCGGGTCCCTATTGTTTTGAATATAGCTAATGCTGGATTTAACAAAGAAATTATTATATGACCTAATATTATTATTTTCATTATAACCTATTCCAGCCTTATCAAAAACACCTTTACCATTACTAAGTAATACATCAAGATTATTCCTTCCATTAACGAAATTAGCAAGATCTTTTTATAGAGTTATGACTTTTCTAGCAAATTTCTCTTTCTCAAGTTTTAAAGCAGCAACTTTTACTTTTAACTGACTCATCTTATCCGAATCATTCTCAAGCAATGCATTTTCTAACTTAACTACTCTTTTTTTTCCAAAACTTCCTTTTCATAAACCCTTTGCTTATAATCAATCTCAAGAGACATGTTCTTCGACAACAAATTCTCATTCACAAACTCTACAATTTATTTTTACTCTTTACGAATACATCATTGTTCTTGGACTTCTCAACCTCTTTGAAATACTTCATAGTTAATTTTTAAACTGATCATACAATTCATGATATGCATTTCTTAATTCATTAACTTCAATATCAGAATCAGAATAATATACCTCATCATCTCTTGATTCAGCCATAAGACATACATTACTGACCTCTTCTTCTTCAAAGTTTTCAAAGTCCTCATTTGTTCCTTCAAAGGTGACTTGAATTTTTCCCACATTTCCTTTGGTGTAGAGCAGTAGGATATCTTTTCATACTTTTCTAGAAATAGTGCATAAATTAGATGATTTTTTGCATTAGCATTTAGCTGTGCATTTCTTATATCAGCATCAGTTTATACTTCTACCTCATCAATAGTGGGAAGTGTGGTTCCAACTTTGATAGCTTGCCAGATCTCGATATCTACAGATTGAAGATAGATGGTCATTCTCTCTTCCAATAGGAATAGTTGTTTTCATTGAAATAAGGAGGCTTTAATACGAATTATCCTTCGAGGCTTCTCAAATTGTTTACCATGATCTATCACGTGCTATAAAATACAATAAATGTGTAACCTTGCTCTGATAACAAATGATAAAGCAAACACACGCAAAAGGGGGGTGAATTGTATGAAAAAAATTTCAAAGTACTTTCAAATTGATAAGATCTTGCTAAACAAAATAAATTTATAGATAAAAGGGTCTTATAAACTTTTGAAAGGATCCTGTTAACTTTGAAAAAGGGGTCTATTAATTGAAAGGAGCCTACTAACGCTCAAAACAAAAAGAGCCTATTTAATCAATAGGAGCCTACTAGCACTCAAAAAGAAAGGAGCCTGTTAGACGATAGAAGCCTGTTAAATTATATGAGCCTTCCAAAAGATAGAAACCTACTAAATGATAAATCCTATTAAAACATTTTAAAATAGAAGGAGCCTGTTAAAACTAATACTAACCTCATCCAAGTTGAAAACAGAAGGATCCTATTATAAAATTAAAGGAGCCTTTTGCAAATATAAAATACAAACACTATAATGAGAAAATTTAAAGTTAAGAAGAAATAAGAATGAATCAGTCGATTTATACTGGTTCGACTTATAACCCAAACCTACGTCCAGTCCCTAAGTATCTGCGTTAAGTGTTTCACAAAAATTCCAAGTAGTAATTTGATGAGCCTCTTCAAGCTCACAAATACATATTTTCAAGGTTCTTCAACCTTCCATACTAGTAGTATTTAACTAGCCACTACATGCTCTTAACAAATAAAAAAGTGATTTGCTCGATATGAGCTTCGATGATTTCTCTCAAGCAGAATTATCACTTTCTAAGGCACAAGAAATCTGATAAAGGTATAAATTTCAAGAGCATTGATGCCTTTGATGTATTCAAAATTCTAGCTTCTTAACTTTTTGTTCAGAATTACAGTGGCTCTTTCTTAAATAGACATTTTCTTCAACTAACTATTATTATGAGTTGACTTTGTTTCTAACAAATCTTTGATATTATCTCTGCTGAAATCATCCAATATTCAAATATTAAGAAATAAATATGGCAATGTCTTGGAACTGATTGACAAAATATATAATTAGCAAGATCCTTCCAGATATTGTAGAATCATTTCTAACAAGGTAAGATCATTATGAAGGTTTCTGCAAGAAAGGAAGCATCATTCCTATAATTTTATTTTCTTTTAAGAATTATATCATTGCCTATACAAGGAAATAAATCTAAATTGAATTTTCAAATATTATGTGGTTATCATCAAAATCATTAATGATAAACTTTGAGCTCACAAACCGAGGCCATTAATTGCGGAAGCAAATACTTCTGTTTTGTTCCAGAGTTAGGTTCAATAAAAATCAAGATTTCTAGCATAAATGAAGAAACAAATTAGTAGTTTCTTGAATAAAGGCATGTTGAATAGTTAAGTTTAAGAATTTATTAGAGGATTGAGTATTCATAAATTTGATGATATTACGGTTATAAGCAACTACAATCCTACCATTATAATTCTTCGAATGATTACAGATATTAGTCCAGCTATTTTGTGGGAATGAAAGTCCTTTTTTGAAGGGATGTTCCTTAATTTTAGTTTTCGGCATCTCTTTCATTGAAGGCTTCTTTCAAATGATATAATCATTAAGAGCATGTTATTTATTTGGGTAGTTTATGGTTTTTATAATCTCGAAGATAATCATTAAATTAAGGGGGCCTTATAGGCCTTTGCTTTTTACTAGAATTTCTTCTAATAACTGATATGAAACTTTCATCTTTCGCTAAGGGAGATGCATATCGAGATGTCTGCATGTTTCAGTAATACTAATGTCAGTTAGCTATGTTTTCCTTCCTTTTAGTATAATAGCTATAGAATTTATAGGAGAGATCAATTAAGTAAAGGAGAAGCAGGAGCTAAAGGTTTAGTGTAAAACCCCAAACTTTTCTTTTCACGTGTCTATAAAATTTCATTTCATGTGAATGGTGTTTCTGGGTGAATGTAAATTTTATTTTTGCTAAAAGGTGAATTGGGGACCCAACCTTGAATGATTTGACAATACTTGAGACAAGTATTAAATTCAAATGATAGCCAAAAAATATTGGAGTTGACTAGTATAGAAATAGACTAAAAATAAAATCGATCGGGTGGATTTATGATAAATCAAGATTGACTTTGTTTTAAATTATCATGGAGTAAATTGGAAGCACTTTCGTTCTGAAACATAGGGACATAAACCAAGTAAACTAAGCGTGAGAGAATTAGCCATAGTTAAGGATACTTAAAGTAATTCGATCTAACTTATAAGTTGATATGTTTAGGTACAACATATTAATAAGTGGACATGAAACTTCTATTGAAATTGGATAGATTTTTCTTAAGCCACATTATTATTCTGGACAAGACATAATACATGTACATGTGAATGAGCCTTAAGTGGCAGCTGTCACATACATAAAGAAGTTCTCATTATTTTGGAACAAGAATGCATGAAAATCTTATGCTATCACATTTATGATGGAGTAGATGGTAGGGACATGAAATTCGTTACAAGTGAGGTCAATATATGGTGTGGACACGTGTCATTTTGGTGAGACAAAAATCAAAACACCTCGTTATATGTGGAAGACAAGAATTGTCATGGATGATACAAGAAGTTAATGGCTTAATTAAATAAAGATGTTGAGAGTTTAAATAATGGACAGATGTTGGAATTAAACTTTACAATGTGTTAGACAACTTCCAACAATGTGTAGCTTATACAAGATTGATGGAGGAGCTACTCCACCTTCATTCCACCAAAGCTTCACTTATCCCTTGGACCAGAATTAATGTTATTAATTGCAGCTGCTCTCTTCACGCATAGATCTTCCAAGTTATTGCCTTTAGGAAATAAATTTAGCATGGTATTTAAGCCTCAAACTGTGGACAACTACTTCATCAACGCCAACTGCATGCAGGGAAAAGAAGGAAAGAACGTTACCACCTGATTCTGGTATACTAAATCACTCTTTTCCATCCTTTTTAGCTGGTCATGTGAATGCTTAAGCTGGAAACATGAATGCCTTTATGAATTGTGTGGATGTTTGATCTGATTGCATGGTTCAACAAAGAGAAAAACAACATAGTAACTAGAGAGGGAAATAATATGTATATCCATATCTTATGTATGTTGTCCAATGGTTATTTATTGGCAGCATGTAGATGTTATATATGTGGCTGAATGGCTATTCAATGACATCATGCATGTTGTACATAGTTCAATGGTTCAATGTAAGGAAAAGAGTATGTATATATTATGTACATTATTTAAATGGAAAGAAGACAACATATATAAATCATGGACGTTGTTCAATGGTTGTTTAATGGTTGAATGGAAAGAAAACAAAATTTTAATCTTACTAAATGCTAAGATTTTGGCTAAGCCCTTTGTCATAAAATTTGTAAAACAAGGTGGTAAGTTATGGAAGTATTTGGTAGGTTTTAGGAACCCTTCAGGGATCTCCCTCATAGCTGAGTACGACTATAAAGTTTTTTTGTCACCGTAAACTCGGGACTAATAAAGGAAAAGTACCAAACACGTGTATTTAAATTGATTTGTTTAGATGGTTTTTACCTTAGTATGAAAAGTATGTTTATGAATAATTTTATTAGTGCTACTGCTTGAATTTAAAAGTTAATCTCCATGAGGTTTACATATGCTTTGATTTAGCATTGAATTGAGTTTTGGATGCACTTGGAAACTAATGAGATGTACACATGCTTCAAATTGACATTGAATTGAAATTTGCATATGCTTTAAATTTGCATACAAATGGATTTCTATTATGTTTTAAATTGGTATTGAAACGAGGCACGCTCATGTATTAATTGTGGTTTCGCCTATGGTATGTTGTTAGGTCTTTATACATACGATTATATCGATCAGAGTACATCCTAACGTGCATGGCAGTGTTTGGGGTTGTCTATCACTAACATGGGTGGTGTTGTATCTGTCAGTATGTCCTGTGAGTTGCCCTCTGCACGTGTGGAGTATATATTGTGCTAGCACTATTATAGGTAAGCGACACAAAACCAGCCTTGTAACCACTGATTTGTATATAGTGCTAGCATCGTTATGGGTAAGCGATGCAGAATCAGCTTCATAACAATCGGTATATAGAGGTTAACTAGGCAGGGATAAGATATGCAGAACCAGCTCTGTGGCCTTACTCCTAAGGGCACCGTATGGCAAAGAATATTAGTGATAAGCTATGTTTTTAAAAAAATCCATGAAAGTATTGATTGCCATCGTTGTATACTTTATAAGAAAAGTGGAACTTGATCTCAGAAAAATATATATGTTTTGTTTTATGATAGTTGTTCATTAGTGTGTGTTTTTATAAGTATTTGGCATGTGTTTCTTGCATAATAGGTTATTATTGTTGTGTTTTAGGACTTATTTTGTATGTTTTTGTTTAGTTTGA
>JANZLH020000153.1:68289-81983 GCA_026770325.2 Erythroxylum fimbriatum | reverse complement strand
AAATAAGGCAAATGGACGTCCAGACCGCATTTCTTAATAGGGATATTGAGGAGACCAATTATATATCCCATATAGAAGGTTTTATTGAGCCAGGTAATGAGTATAAGGTATGCAAGTTGCAAAAGTCCATTTATGGACTTAAGCAAGCATCTAGGTCTTGGAATATTAAGTTTGATAAGTCTATCAAAATTTATAGATTCATACAAAACCTAGATGAGCCTTGTGTTTATAAAAGAATACAAGAAGGCAAGGTTACTTTCCTAATTCTGTATGCTGATGACATTCTGCTCATTGGGAATGATGTAGGAATGTTATCCACAATTAAAGGATGGTTGAATGAACAGTTTTCAATGACAGATTTAGGAGAGGCTAACTATGTTCGAGGGATCAAACTTATAAGGGATCGTAAGAACAAACAGATAGTCTTGTCTCAATTAACCTACATCGAGAATATGCTCAATAAGTTCTCCATGCAAGATTCCAAGAGGGGTTTCACACCTACTAGACAAGGAATCAAACTTTCAAAGGAACAAGCACCTAAAACCAAAGAGGAGGTTTAATGCATACGTAACATTCCATATTCTTTAGCAGTTAGAGTATTAATGTATGCAATGCTTTCCACTAGACCAAATATCTGTTACGCAGTGGGACTGGTAAGCAAATTTCAGTTCAATCCAGGAATGAAGCATTGGACTGTAGTTAAGTGTATACTTTAGAATATTCGTAAGACAAAGAACTTAATGCTTGTTTACTCTAGAAGTAAACTTATTCCGATAGGATATACAGATTCTAATATCCAATCAGATGTTAATTCAAGGAAATCAACTTCTGGTTCTATATTACTTTAGGAGGTGGAGCCATAGTCTGGAGGAGTGTAAAGCAATCTTGTATTTATAATTCAACTATAGAGGTTGAGTATGTTGTTGCTTGTGAAGTAGCAAAAGAAGTAGTCTTGCTCCGAAACCACAAAGCTGCCAAACACATTGAGCGAAAGTATCATCTCATAAGGGAGATCATACAATATGGAGAGGTGAATGCGGTAAAGATTCCCACACAGCAAAACCTTGCTGGTCCATTTACAAAGATGCTGTCTCAAAAGAGTTTTGAGGGTCACCTAGCAGGGACGAGAATGAAGGATATGTCAAATTTTCTTTAGGGCAAGTGGGAGATTATTGGAATTATGTAAATATAGTTCCCTGGAAAGCAAGTGTATTTACATATAACTTAAGTTTCTTCCAGTTACTTTTGTAACGAAAAATTTTATTATTAATAAAACAAAATAGTTTGGTTTTATTGTTATGAGCATTATATATCAAGTCATAAGGTACCAAGATTCTTTTATAAGTAATATACATATACATATACATGGAGATGCATGGAAAACATGTATATTATTAGAATCTAAAATAATTGATTCATTGTTGAATAATCAAGTTGGTCACTTAATTATGGTTTCGACTGTAGTGATGCGATTTATCTCCGTGCAAGTAAAGGTGTTTACTTCAAAGGAATGATGAGTTTTATGTCATGATAGTAGTTGACTATCGATAATGGCACTATTAAATGAATCTGAAATCAAGTATGTTTTCCAGAATAAAGTAGGCCGTTACTTTAGTCTTAAAACATACATTTTTGCATTTGCTTATTATGGACCACAATCTTGATGAGTGGTGAACTCATATAAGTTTCATTATAATTCTTGATATGATTGGAATGAATTTTTACATAGTATTAATCCACTGTTTGCATCTTGGAATTATTAATTGATACATGTATTAGGGAACATTCACTCAAATAAAGAGTTTATAGTGATATCATCACTTCTAGATGTTTTATGGAGATTGGTGATTAAACTGGCGCCAGTAGTTTGATGGACTAGCTACCTATTAAGTCTTGACACCAAGATGAGATCTTGTGTGTTTATCACCATATAGAGTAGAACAGGATATCTAGAAGGAAAAACCAACATAAGGGCAAAACGGTAATTTTATCCTTTATTATGCAGTTGGCTATAACAAGGTTTATAATAGAGTTTGCAATTGGACATCTTTTTTGAAACATGTATTCTTATAATATTTAATAATTCAAGAGTTAACTAATTGTCTTTAGTGGAATGACATTTATTTAATAAGCTGGAATTAATTATAATGAGATTAAATTAATTCTGGGTTTATTAGAGCTTAAATTATCTGTGTCCAATAAGATTCCCCGTTTGGCTTCAAGAAAGGTTATCAAGCAAAGTAAGGAATACAAATGGAGGTTTTAATGCCCATGATTGAATGTTGAGCTTGCACTAATTAATGGTTAATTAAAAGCACAAATGAATATTTAAAAATGGGCTAGACTTTGGTTTAATTTAATTAATTAGATTAATTATATTAAAACAAAATTTTTAAAGAAATGAAAGGGAATTTCAGTTTTTAATGGCTAAATGTGCAGCTGCATATTTAGCATTGAATTGCTAAATTAAGATGGTTTTTATTATACTTTATCATCATTCAATGGAGTAATGATCTTGCTATTAAATGGTTTAATGGTTGTCTTTTAATGATGACGTGTAATGTAACCTTTTAGAATTCATTTGATTAAAGAAGAAAGAGGTGCATTTGATGGATCATCTTCCTTCTTTCATCACAAAAACTGAAAATTGATATGCCATTTTAGGTTATTGGTCTTTTTCTTATAGCCATCTTAAAACAAATGAGAAGAGTCTCATTTAATGGCTTCTTTATGTTTGATTAAAGAAAGAAGTGATGCATTGGATGCACTTCACTTCCTTCCTTTCTAGCATAACCGAAATTGACAAGGTGTAAGAAGGTGTTCTTGCATTTTTTACTCTCTCTCTCTCCTTTCTTTTAGCTTTTGAAAGTTTATTGATATAACCATTTGAGACTGCATATGAGTGGATTTGAAGTCCACAATTTGGAGTTAAGAAATTGATATGATAATATAAGTGTTTTGAACTTTTACAGGGACTTTGAAATTTTTGGGATATCAAAATACAATCGTTAAGCTGCTGAAATTTTTAATAAACTGAAAACAAAACTCCACTGTTTACATTTCTTATTGTGAATTGAAGCTTTTCCTTAACAGGGGCAATAGGCTTAGCTTCATGTGAACTTTTCAGCATACTCGGATATCGACTAGAGACCCACCGTGGAGTGCCGGGTAGGTCACCTAGTCATTATAGGAAAGGGGTATGTCAGAAAGCTTGATTTCTCTTACTAATAATAAATTTTATTATGTTCCTCATTTTTTTCTTTGGTTTAGGATTTGCCTTAAAGTTCAGGAACTATTTATATTAGGTTTCACCCTCAAAAGCTTCTTCCATTGAAAAAAATCACTATGAATCCATTTTATCTAAAAGGCTTTGTCATTTACAAATAATCTCTAAATGTTCTTACATAACTTCACTTTATTCATTACATTAATATATTTAAAACCAAGGCCACCTTCTATTTTGAGTTTATAGACCTCATTCCAAATCACTTTATCCTTGGTTAAGTTGTGTTTATCACTAGCCCATAAGAAAGTTTTCATTTTTCCCTGTAATCTTCACAGATGGTGATCTAATACACAGTGAATTGGATGAGGAGTTACAAGAAGAGATGATCGCTTTGGAGGAGACCTTTGGCACCTTAGAAGATGGGAGAAGGCTCACCTTTAATTAGAATTGGATAAAAAGGTGTGATGTAACATTAAGTGAGCCAGGTGATGAAGTTAAGGTGAAATCTAAATGAGGCTAGTGAAATGGTAAGGAACCTCTAATCAACTGATTCGTATGAATTTTTAAAATTAGTTTTAAGCATACAATTGGTATCTACAGAACTTTTATGGTAACTTTTAAGGAGTTCTTGAATAATGTTGCTATTGATGGATTTACCTTCTAATGTTGGTTGCCTAAGATTAGTTGGTTATAGAGGAGCAAGTTAGTGCCAATCTTTTTGCCAATATTTTAGATATTATTTTTTAGATGTTGATGCAATAAGAAAATAGAAGAAAGTCCCTAAAGGTTATAAAATTACGAAATTTAAGAATGAGACTTATATAGGTCTTATTGACTTATTTCAACATTTTATCATTGGAGAAAATTTATAAGATTGCATTAGTCACTATATTTCTTATTGAGTTTCATGCTTTTTGGGAAATAAAAAGCATAAAAACCATTAGTGCATTATGCTTTATTGGGGATAAGGCTTCTTCAACTTTGAAGCACTTTTTCCATATTCCACTTTTAGATGATTGCATTATGGAATAATTTGGTATTTATGTTTATCTTTTTAAGCTAAGTTAATATAAATTTCTTCTTTAATAGAGAATGGTGATTCTTGAGTGCTTTCATGTATGCAGTCAAGCTATTCTTATCTCTACATCCTAAGCTAGTGTTTAAGGGAAAGTTTTAAAGGAAGTTATATTATTGAGTTCTTCCCTACTTTTACTTGAAACAAACTAATTTTCATCTATGTTTGATCTATTTGATTTCTTCATCTCTATTTTAATGGCTTTGATTATCATAATACATGTATAGAACAAGTGGCCTTATATGAGGATTACATGACTTTAGATTAGAATTCTTTGAACTTTACATAATCAAAAAGATAATTATGGAATCTTAAGGAATGTTCTTTCTATAAATATTATTATTCTTTTGAACCAAGATTTAGCTTTTAGTTTGATAATAGTTGCTTAATGAATATTGCATATGCGTTAGGAAAGGAAAGCATCCAATCTCTGTTAACCATATACATATCTAGATTCCTCCTAAGATATTTGTTATTATGTTACTCCTAGATAAGTTTATTTTTATCAAAGCACAATTTTTAAGAACTGCTTAGTTAATACACAGCTTGAATTCATTAGTAGGGAGATGGAATAAGGATATGCCCTCTCCAATTCTTTAGGAAGAAAGATGGTATTGAAATTATTAACAACTAATTAAGGAAGCATAAAATATATATTGATGGGTATGGAAAAAAAAATGCCTCAGCCAGCCTAAGTTAAAGTCAATAAACTTCGCCTAATTTGATTGGATCTCAATTTGAGATCAAGCGTGGGCTTAAACTCTATAACCTAGCCAAGCTTAAATCCTATGTTTCTCTTATAAAATTAAATTACTTAATTTTTCATATGAAAAACAAGAAAATGCAAAGTAGCAGGTACACGATAACCACTAGCTAGCAAACCCATCTAGCCTTAGTGTGATAACTCTTATCCTCTTATCGTTAGTAAAGTAGCAAAGGCTCATTATCCCATCATCTTGTTGTCACAAATTTTGTGTTTCATTAAGCTTCTACTTCTCTTTTTTCTTCGAATCATAGCATAATTAGGTATAGCCCTAACACTAGATCCATAATTAATTTTCTTTCAATTAGTCTTTTTTTTTTCTTTGTTTTAACCAATTTTAATTGGGTTTTATGTTTATGATTTTTATTTTGGAATTTAAATATATGATTTTTCATGTAGAGTTTTTATCCAATTGGTGGGCTTTATCTATGTGATTTTGGTTTTTATTATTTCTTATAGTAGTCTTGTTACTATAAAGTATGCAAATGATCATGTTTATGATTAATTAACCTGAAAGCCCAAGTTTTGAAAGTAGGTTATTTTTTAAAATGGAGAGTACATGAAATTATAATTGCATTATAAACGATTTAGTAGAATTCATTGATAAGTGTTTAATATTTGAAGGAAAGTTATTAATTTACATGTATTTAGAAATAGAGAAGTTATGAATTTAAATTTTTCATAAATTTCAATCATTTGGATTCATATACATTTAGCATTATTTCATAAAGGGTATGTCTAGATAACTAATAGTTTTATTAGGAGTTTTGGATGAAACTTAAATTTAGTACTTAGGAAAACAAAGTGTTAAACAAAATGATTCTCTCATTCATTTTTTTTGTAAAAGATATCTTTTTTGTGAGCACTAAATATTTTTTATCTAAGTTATTAATTGTAAACACTATAATTCCATAACTGAAATGAGTGTGGTGGACCTGAAAAACTTAGCCAATGTCATAACTTCTTTTTGTATTATGTCAATTATATCGAAAGGTTTCATGATTATCTTATTTATAATTGTTTCAGATGGATGAAGTGAATCCTTCAACAACACAAGATAACACAATTGAGAGTTTTAATCTAGGACCTAGTCATATCAAGTGAAGAAATAGTTCAGAGTGAAGGAATCACCTCTCTAAAGATAAGAAGTGATGTTTGAATCATTTTATCAAAACTAAATTAAGTGATGGAGTTGATAAGCCAGAGTGTAAGTATTGCCATAATATTTTAGTTAGAGGTTTTAAAGGTGAAACATCTCATTTGGAAAGGCACATCCACTCTTGCAATAAATGTAAGATGGTGTTATAATTCACATTTATTTTTTTTAATGTTGGGTTTATTTATGCTCTACCGTCACATACAAGTAAGAGGTTGACAATTATATTGGTCTGTTGCTTTATGGGTTAGAACATTAATATGAAGCTCTCAACCATAACTTTGGATAACTAGAGTACGAATGATGTTATACAAAAAAGTTAAGAATAAGTTTCAGGTTGAGAACTTGCTGATGGATGAGAGATTATTTCATATGCATTATTTGACGCATACAGTGAATTTGAAAGTGAAGGACAAGTTTAAGTTCTATCCTCCATGTGATACTACTATGATTAGTTTCTATGATTGCATCTTGTCTAGCAATTATATTAGATGATCTAAACCACTTGATAAAAATAATTGTCTATATTGTCTCTGGTGCTTTTACATGGACATAATATGTGCCTTAGTTTTGAAAAAGTTTGATTGATTAACCAAAAAAGCTTTTGTAGGTTTAGGCTGCTTTAGACATGTTTCTAATTTTTTAGCATGACCAAACACGATCGAATTTAGGTTCCAACCGAAAATTTTGCACTCATTCAACCTTGGACCGAGTCTAAACCAAAATTAAGAAATTCGAGCCGAAGTAAAGATAGCCTTTCTAGGATGTAAAATATATCTCTTCTCACCATCCCCATAGTGTATGAGACAAATGTATGCATTTCGATTAGGGTCATATTCTATGGTTACGATTCTACCATATGTCTTTTTCATTCCGACCTCTTGCCAACCCTACATAGATCAGATATTGAGCAGACTTTGATCCCAACTAGAGCTTGTATGAACACTGTTTCGCAAATTCAATATAGAGATCAAACACAAGTCTGCTCCAATGAATGGATTCCGTTATGATGCGAAAAGCTCTTACTAGTAATAGCTATATGTTTCCCCCGTGCTGATCTATGAGAATATAAAGTGATTAAAACAAACAAAAAAGGGCTTTTGAATTTTCCTTCCAGTAGCAAGTTACTCTAATTGCTATTCTTCAACAATCAAATCAGTTACCGTTTTTAAACACCAAAGCATTTCAAAGCCTGGATATCATCTCAAAGTCCCTTCAAATGAATCATCCATGCCCAGCATCATTGATGAAACTAAACGAATGACTGACGACCAGGTAGTAGGTACGGTACAGTCCTCCAATTTTTCATTACGACGAAATCATTATGGTTTCCTAGTAACCGTTTATTCGAGCCCTTGTTGTTGGTGTTGAGTGAATCTCGAGGGTGTCTGTCAGGCGTGAAAAGGGCACTTGATTATTAGGATTGCCTGGAGCCCTCTGACCACGCTGTACATCAGAAACCTTTGAAGTAGAGACTGACTTTGAGAATGCCTGTGCTAGCTCCAAGGCAGAGACTAATTTGCCATGCCGAGTACCTGAAGCATCAGCTGAAGCAGGTTTTGGTTCTTCAATGGTTTTGCGCCAAGTTTCAGGTTCAGGTTGCTGTTCTTTGGCATCCTTACTGCTTCTCCATTTATCATTTCGCCAGTTCCTCCTCTCTACATTAGCTTTTTCATGCTCTACCCGTTGATCTCTCATTTCCAAATCCCTCCCAGTCCTCCTGCTTGAAGCAGGACGGTCAGCTTTTTGACTGTGTCTAGCAGTTGGAACCATGTGATGAGATATCACTTCATTCTTGGAGGAGTTGACCCTTCATGCACAAAAACAAACTCAATTTCAGAAACTAATACTGTTGGAATGTTATTAAAACATATGTTAATCTGTATGGACACTCCAACGCAACCTGAATTTTTAGATTGTCCAATTAAATACGTCACCACAAACCATTCCTTGTATAAACTATAAGCAAACAGTATAATTACAGTGAAAAAAGGAGAGCTTCACATGATAAATCATCAACTCTGAGCTAATATAACACATCATGCATGCCTCAAGGAGAGTCATAAGGAAACAACAATCACTCTAATAAGAAAATATAACTAGGAGAAATCAAGTTACCTATCAGGTAAATTGCTCTGCTCAGGATTATTGACCATCATGTCACCCACGCCTCTTTCCATAAGAACCTATCAGGAAATATGGAAAAATGTAATATTAAGTTATACAACTATTAAATTAGAGACTATATAACCTAATAGGTTCTAACAATCAAGCAAGTAATCAAAACAAAATGATTCAACTAAGTCATCATTGAAGGGAAAATAATAGGTTTATATTTTTCTTCTTTTAACAAAGGGGAGAACATGAATGACGGACAATGAGATTAGCTAAATTGTTCACACGCTAAAGTGTTTCATCCGTTATCTTTTGTAATAGCTTGGTCATTATTATCCTTAATAGTCCATTAATTTTACATATTAGTCAGTCTCTTCAATAGGAGCTAAAATTAGTATATCATTATTTTTAAAACTTTTTGTTTAGTTTAGGACTAATAGCTATTAAAGAACAAAAGTTGATTACTTAATAAGATTAATTGAGCAAGTCTACAGATTTTCATTCCGGATTTTTTCAGAACCTCTGAGTATTAACTTTGGGAAGTGTGACTCTTTTTAAGAGTGATTCTTAAACCTGACAAGTAATTGATAAGAACATTTTAAAGAGTGATTCTTAAACCTCACAAGTAATTGATAAAAACATTTTGAAGAGTGATTCTTAAACCTCTCAAGTAATTGATAAGAACATTTTAAAGAGTGATTCTTAAACCTGACAAGTAATTTCTAAGAACATTTTTAGGATTGATTCTTAAACCTCACAAGTAATTTCTAAGGACATATTAGTTCTTTTGTTCTAATATTATAATTGCTTCCCAGTTATGGTACAAACGTTATAAATTATTACTGTATCTATCCTTCTGTTTTTGTTTCTTCAATACTAAATTCCAGCAAATATAAAAATTATGTAAAGTCTTGACATCAGGAGTGTTGAATCATTGTCCAAATATAAAGTGCTAACATGCTTCACAAAGAGAACAATCTTGCATGACATCTGAAGCATGGATATAATTTCGTCGAAGATAATAATTGTCTACACCAAGGTAATATCTGAGAAGTCCTAAATCGGCATGATAAAATACATAAGATGAATACATACCACTTCCCGAGGACGAGCACCACCAAATAAAGAACTCCTGCATCACCAACCAAAGACATTAGATATAGTTCAGCAAACAGCAACAGATTCCATTATTGCTACAATTAGTAAAACGCATGGTAATGGCTCCCATGAAAAGCTTTGAATAGCTAATGAACTGCATACAATCATAGCAAAAAAATAACAGCAAGAACTAATAAACAAAGAGAAAATCATATTACATGTTGAAAGGACTATAATGACTGGAAGTTAGCAACAAAAATTAAATACAGGACTACAAGTTTCAGCAAAGAAAGACATCACTTGTAATTCATTCTAATAGCCAAAGTTAGTTAGAAGCAAAATTATCCACTATTAACAAGGATAACCACCACTTCTAAGTCTTTAGCACACAAAAAGCAAGCATGTCATGCTTTTTTCCCTCTTAGTCTGACTGTTGCATGCAATAGAACTCTTTAAGACATATCTGATTTAGTCTGACTGTTGCATGCAATAGAACTCTTTAAGACATATCTGATTGGATTATTACTAAGGTGTAAACCAATATTAACTGAATTATATCTTAAAGTATAGCACCTGGTACCCCTTCCCAAACACAAAAATACAAAACATTTAAATAGGAGGTGATGCTGCATATTCAACATTAATGTGTGAGCAGTATCTTCTAACTCAAATTCACCAAATTCTAACCATTTTATATAAGACTGTCAAGCTACTGGATTATATGCTTGAATGCAATAATTATGGCAGAATTAAACATTCATTTATTTATGAGTTCGTTTAACAAATCTAATCTAAGAAGTCCAATTAGACATAGTAAACTAAAAATTCTATCCAAAGCAAGCTTACAAACCTCTCTCTCCCCCAGTTTCCTCCAGATTGCTCAAGAAGCTGTGAGCGTGGTTTCAAATTCAATTTGGGACGGTCAACCAGCCTCCCAATAAATTCAATGTCAGTCTTGGCATTATTTAACCCAGGCTTTTCAGGATTTACACTTCCATAAAAATCATTTTCCTTTTCCATCTGTCCAATCTCAATAGGTCGCTGGTACCCCTATGTTTAGGCACAGGAATAATGACCATCACAGTCAAAAACTGTAAGCTTCAATAAACCAGGAATTACAAAAATAAGATACCTGTCGATAACCGGTATCTGACATGTCCAATGTTTCTGATTTTGGAATCTGTTTTGACTTAGGGTCTTGCAATATTTCTGAAGGCAATGCTGATGCCAACCGGAACTCAATGCTACTAGCTCCAATCCCAACCTCTTCAGAGTACATCTGAGATGCTCCCTTTCCTTGACTTGATACGTCCCTTCTCACATCCTGATTTCCATCTTCAAGAACCCAACCAACTCCAACTTGACTACCATGTGGAATACCATAATCACCCTTCTCATTAACCACATCTGCATTATGATTCACACTGTTACCCTTTGAATAAACAAACTGCGGTACAAGTTGGCTAGGATTCTTCGATTGCCACATTCCTGAAGATACCTTTTCGAGTGCACTAGCCCGAGAGAACTTAGATACAGAACTCGATCCTGATGATATTGATGAATCCACTACATCACCAGTACCGAGCACATCCTTCCGCACACCCCAAGCATTCAGAGGATTATTTACACCTTGACTACAATTACTGCTTGAGGCTTTTGAATATTGGAGAACCAGGCCACTATTGGAGTTTGGATTTTGTGCAGTAACATTAACAGACGTTCCTCCACAAAATCTTGCCGGCATATTAAGGCCTATGCTAGGAGACTGTGGCACCGGACTTGAAACTGGTCTATCTGGTACTGTCACAGAGGAGCTGATCTTTAGGTCAGGGCGCATCGACACTGCACTGCGAGAGTTTTCATCACTTACGGGTCTGCGAGAGGTAGGAGTTCCATCTAAAGGTTTACGTTCATCCTCATCAAAATTTCGACCAATCTGTGTTGCGTGAGAGAGAAGTGAAGCTTTCTCATCAAAGCCACGGTTTGCACCAGAGGACTTAGGCCGTGGCCTGAGATCTGACCGCATTATATTGTTTCCCCAATTGGCTGATGCGCTGAGGTCAGAACCAGACCTCAACATACTGAACCAAGCAAAATCATAAGACAAGGTATAGTCAATAAGTGTTCCAAGTTTTGAAACATCTGCCTTAATGATAAAAGCTTGTGGTTGAGCCCCCAAAATATAAAATCTGTATTTCATAATCTTCACTTCTGTACAAGTGACCAAATTCAGAAATTCCCAATACCAAATATAAAGAAGACTCATAAAGGAATGATTGGTGAGCTAACTACTAATAACGAAAAACAAAGATTAAAAGGAAAATCATAGACTATAGATTTAAAGATCTAAAACCTAAATCAAGCTCCAGATAAAGATGCATATCTTAACTCATCCAAAAACAAACGCTGGATAAAATATTAAACGATTAAATAGAGAAGTCAAAAGAAATGGAAGGGAGGCAAATGATACTATCAGAAATTTTAAAAAAGCAATCACAGAAATCGCGGTGAAAAAAGAAAAGGGAAATAATTCGATCTAATTAAAGCAACAATAGAAAAATAAGAGAGACAGAGAGAGAGAGAGAGGGTTACAGTCCAGGAGCAGAAGGTAATGGAAGATCCGAAGGGATAGAACCGCCATGGAAGTCCTTCAAAGACATGGTGGACGAAGCTTTCTTCTTCGACATTTTTCAACAAACAAACAAACAAGAACTCACTCCTTCTTTCTCTCTCTTTCTTCTAATTGGAAGCTTCTGGTGTTTGCGAGGAGAGAACTGCGAGAGGAGAGAAGCAGAACAAGGGTGTCGAGGCCGAAGAAGATGTAACTTTGTTTTGATTTATCTCTATATTTTGTTTACGTGATCATATAAAACGCCCGTTGCAATGTCGTACGGCACAGTCATGTGAGTTTTCAACCCAATTAATATCTGCATCACTCGACCTGAAAAATAAACACGGAAACTAAAAAAAATAGATTTTAAATGGATCCTGAAATATGAATGTAGATATGAATTTAGAAATAGGTCTAGTAATAACCCAAACCGATAAATACTCATACTCTACTTGTTTTTTATTATCTCTATTTTTCTATTTTTTCTTAAATATTTATGGTTAAATATAATAAAATACTATTATTTTCTTAGAAGAAATAGCTTTAAAATCTCCACTTTACTCCTCAGCCCTTAACTATTTCATCATATTTTATTTTTCTTATAGGATGATAATAATGCAAATGATATAGAGATGGAATTTTGAATGTTGTAGAATTCACGCAAAGACAATTTGAAACTTTGGATATTTCTGTCTTTGTTCCAGTTCTTGATTGTGAAAAATATATTTTATCACTAGACATTATGATTTTTAGTATTCCAATTTTATGGTTTTTTAAGACATATAAATCAAAATATTGAGTTATTATTATTAAAGTAATTTTGATTTAAAGCGTTCACAAAAATCTGCTCTTTATATTTTCTATTTAGAAATTATATTTTTATGTGCTATACATCTCGATGGATATCCAAAAACTCGAACAATCCAATAGATTTGAATATAAGTAGTAAATCGTAAAAACCAATGGATTTTAAATGAATAATAGATTGAGTCATAAAAAATGGATATAGATATGGGTAAAGTAATACCCGAACCGAACCCTACCCATTGCCATCACTAATCCTGTGTGATACAGAGGTCACCTTGGGACTCCAACTTTCAATGAAGTTGATCGTCAACATCCTTTGCACGACAATCTCACTTAGGTCAGCTTAACCAAGACTTCAGCTTTCAACAACCATCGAAGTGTTTACCTCGCACACTAGAAGAAACAATGCTACAGAAGCAATAAGAAAATAAACGCAACAAGGAAGCAAGAGAGATATGGTAAAACCAACCTTTATATTACTTTTCCTTAAAAGAATACAAGAAATACTCTCTCTGACTAAATGAGGAGAGTAAAACTCGAATGAGCTCTATATAGGCACTCTAACTTGAACTAAACTAAGATTGTGTTAAGATCACGTCTATCTCTATCAGATTACATCACGTTGACCAATTGGATGACACCCTCATCCAAATAAGACTCTAACTGATAATATATGTGTGGAGATGATAGAGGAAGAAACCTATGACTTATAAGATATTTGTTACTCATAGTTCTCATAGTTAAAGTCTAAGGGGAATTAGAGCAACATATAAAGGTGCTCATAATGATCAAGCAGGGATAGATTGAGATTTGTTAAAAATGTTACAATAAGGAATAAATTCG
>JANZLH020000153.1:11890-22247 GCA_026770325.2 Erythroxylum fimbriatum | reverse complement strand
ACGATAACGATAAGAGGACAATGAAAAGCAAAAAAATTAACTTCCCATAACTTCCATTAATGCAAGTTATTCATGGTCATTAACTTCCCATAACTTCCATTAATACATGTTATTCATGACTATTAACTTTCCAACTTTCCATTAGTGATGGGAGTTATGGAAGGCTAAATGGTGCAAAAAAATTAAGATGATTTTCGTTCATCTTGTGTAAGATTCAAGAAAAGAAAAAGAAAGGTTCTTTTTTTTACACACACACTTTTTCTCTACAACTCTCTCAAGAGTTCTTGACTTTGCTAGCACAAAGAAAGAATTCTAGCCATCTCCTAACGAGATTTTATCCTTTTATCTTCACGTGGACTTTCATTAGAGACGGTCTACGTTGATCGTAATGATTTACGACAACCCAATGAGGAGAAGATTAAAGAACGAAGGAGATCGTCATAAAGGTATGTAAACATCTTACATTTCATGTTTTTGTTTTTTCTATATATCTATATGCATAAGTAGATCTGGTTTTTGAGGTTTTGTCTTATTTCTATTATGTATATTTGATATATATTATGTATGAGAAGCATGATCGGAACCTAACAGTGGTATCAGAGATATCTTGTGCCTTGTTAGATGTAGAATACATGACATGTGAAAACTGTTTTCATGGTTGTGACAACTTAAGGTACTGTAATGTTTTGTTCAAAATTAATTATAGAAAATTGGTTTTCACGATTTGCTTTCACCAATATGTTCATAAGATGTATGTAAATGATTCAGTGTGATTGAAAATATTTTTAATACGATTAAAACATTTAAATTTGACTTTACAAGAACATGCATGAAATTTGTCTTTTTGTTGGGCATGTGATGTTTATTGGCTAAACTGATGAGGTTACACATGATTTTCGTGGAATTTGATTCTGTAAAAATCATGTGAACATATTTAGGATGTTTTTATGCCTTTTTAATTTTTGTATAATCATTAAAAATGTTCTAATAATTTTATCAAAAAAAATTTCATATCTGGACAGTTTTCGAAAAATTGTAGGATCGATTTTGTTTGACTTTTTGTATGTTTATATTTCGGTTTCAGAACCTTAAAAATATTTTTATGTGATAAAAATGTGTTAATTTTATGTTTGATTTCTAGAAAATTTTAGAAGTCATATTTGTCGTTTTTGGTGTCTTATTGGTGTTTCGGTGTGTGTGTGTGTGTGTGTGTGTGTGTTATATGTATAAGACCATCTAAGTTAGATGAGACCATAATCAAACCCCTCACTTGGAATATGAAAACTAACAGCTTCCTTTAATGTGGCGAGATCCAGAGTCCTTTTAAAGTTAGGGTTGTTGGGTAAACCCAAGCCTGCTCTACACGATTATGTTTGAACTATAGAAATAGGATTTCTATATTAATGGTTCAGTTTTAACAAAAAGAGTTGGTTTGTTGGGCAAACCCAAGATTAACTTTATGTACACTACCCAACTTCGCCTCTGTCCACGTTGATCTTGGGTTTACCCAACAAACCAACGCACACTTCCCAACTCCTAGTAAAAATGTTTTTTCAAAGATAGTAGAAGGAGCAATTTCATAAATATAAAGTGATATAAACTTGCTAAAGGAGGATAATATTTCTATCCTAACTACAATATAAGATGGAAATTAGTATTTCAAATTAGTTACCAGTAGAACGAAATCTCAAAGGAGCAAGGGTTCTAGCTCCAAATGTAAAATGAACTAAATGTCCATTTTACTATAGAATGTTACAAGTTTAAATTGCCCTAAAATGAACTAAACATTTTACTATAGAATGTTACTATAGTTGTAGTTTATATTATGTTTTGGTAGGTATTTTAGTGTGTTTTTAGGTGTTGATTAGATGATTTGTGCATGTTTAGCTTTAGAATTATGTTAATGTGATTGTATATTTATGTTTTTGAGTGTTATGTGGTTTAGAACATGATATTGGATTTTAATTTTGTGAGCTTGAGTTGTTTTTATGTGATTGTTAATGTATGATCAGATGAAGAAGATTGAACGAAGTTGGAGAAAGCTCAAACAAAAGGCTAGGGTCACGATCGTGACTCCCTTGTCACGGTCGTGACAGAAGAGAATCAACCAGGGTGGTGATAATGACAAAAGGCAATTTTCTACTTTCTCTTGTTCATTTACTTCATCTTGACGTATGACTTAGGTTTGAGATTATTGAATATGTTATTAATGATGTTCTAATTTCATTATGGGATTTATTCTTGAATCATTTTGTGACTTAAATATTGGTTATAATGCTTCAATTCTGTAACTATTGAAATTCCTAATATGAACATAATGGTAGTAGTTATTGTCTCTTCAAATGGTAAGTGAGGCATATAAGTATTTAGAACTTGAAGATGTAGAATACAATAGACAAACACAAGATGACATGTCTAAAGAATGAACCACAAATAACTTCTTACAAAAGAAAAGAGAAATGATCCATAAAAGCTGTCAAAGTTAGTAGGTTGAAATTTAACGAGGAATAGTAAAAATGGAGCACAGATCTTCTGTCTTCAAAACTGTGTACCTATCCTGTCCCATTAAATCCAAGCCCTCTATTTGTGTGAGTCCCACATAAATAAAGAGCTTGGATCTAATGGGACAGAATAGGTACACAAGTTTGAGGATAGAGGATCTCACCCGGTAAAAATGAGGGTTGCTCCACTTTTTACGGCCTAAAGAATCATGATTATCCCATCTTAATGGCTAAGACCTTTCCTGTACATTTAAGAAGCACCCAATTATCAGGTTACTATATGCTAACTTGGTACTATTGGATAAAAAAAAAATACCAAAAGTATATATAAGATACTTCTATCAATATAGCAAAATAGGTATGTTCGTATTCCTCTCAGACAGTGCATGTCTTCTTCAAGAATGTGTCTCTAGCAACTTCCATTTTGCAAAACCCAAGAGATATCATTTTCAAGTTAAGATTGATAAGTTTTTTTGAACAAGTTTTGGGATTTGATAAGGCAATGTACATTATCCCTTTTTTACAAGGATAACAACGAAGTTTTACTTTCATTAACGATAACGATAAGATGAGAATGAAAAGCAAAAACTCTTCTATTCCTTTAACCTTTACCAAGTTAAGCATCATAGCGACGTCATCATAGGTCTGCATGCTTTTCTCTCTCTTTCTCTTCAGCTTCTTTACTGCTTCTTCAGAAAGTGAGGAACATACCAACTTGTTCATGACTCCTACAATACTTTTGCTCTTAACCCTAAAATCCATTTTTGACCTTCTAACTCTCGCCATTCTCAATAGGGGAAATACTTATTAATCAAAATTTAAGAAAATAGCAAGGGTAACATTTGGATTGAGTTGAACTGTATTTCCATTTAGTAGTTGTAGTATCAAGAAGACTAATTCATGTAGTCATAACATGAACAACGAGAAAAAGGAAGGTGTAAGTTTAATCAAATATTTTAATTACCTATTTGATTAGTAAATTAAAATTAAATACGAAAAATTCGATGCAAATTAATTATTGTGTTTTCTTAGACTAAATTAAGTACATTTGTTCAATTTCCCAACGACTATTGTTAGAGTATCCTATGTTACCTAGCCATGAAAATGTTAAAGGGTTTATAAGTGGTAAGGGTCAACTATCCAAAGAACTAGTTATTTGGACAATAGTTAACCTAAGTCCAATTCTTGATAGTGGACTTTACACTCAGTCCATATTAAAAATTCAATATGGTATCAGAGCAAGTTTGATTCGGATTATTAATTTCCCGGTTGTCCGTCTGGATGTCTAGTCCCAGTGGCTTGGTCTGGTCACCACTGCATATATTTTAAGTGATAACTGAATGTCCAACCCCAATTACACTTGAGGGTGAGTGTTAGAGTGTCCGATATTGGCTAAATATGAAAATATTTAAGAGTTTATAAGTGGTAAGGGTCAACTATCCAAATAACTAGTTCTAGTTATTTGAACAATAATTAACACAAGTCCAATTCTTAACAGTAAACTCTACACTCTATTCATATTAAAAATCCAATAACTATTGCCTGACAACTCATGCCCAATAAACCTAAAGAAGGGGGTCATTGTCTGACAGTCGGTGAAGAAAGGATCTTTCACGACATAGGTGACTTTGAGCCAAGAGAACTGGGGTTCCCTGCAGCGGACAAAAGTCACACATAAAGTTGATACGTTTGAAAATTCATCGCCCTCCTCTTTGTTCACTCTCTCTTTTACATTGTCTTTTGGCTAACGTCAAGTGTAGTCTTGTATTAATAATGCTTGCTAAATGCCCATGCACGTTCCTCTATGATGACTGTGAGCAGCTTTATGCCCTTCTTTCCTTCCTCTCCCATCAAAGGAACGAATCTCAAGAGAGAGATTTAGAAACTAAACTGTAGAGTGTAGACAACAAAAAGCAAAAATATAAAGTTTCCATTGCACTGTGCAAAAGATGCTTTTACTTATTCCAGCTACTCTCCTCTCCGAATATCGCCTTTTCACAACTATCCCGTAGCTTTAGTTCTCTTTATGTCCTCTCTTGAACTCTTTGTTCACTTTCCTCCTTCATAATTTCGTTAGAGTGAAATACATACTATAAGACTCCAACAAATTTATCTGCTCCCTCTCTTGTTTCCAGAATTTCAGATATTCTTGAAACTATGGCAAAATTAGGAGCTGTGCTTGTTTGTCTGCTGATTGTTGCAATGGATGTAGCAGCAGGAATTCTGGGCATCCAAGCCGAAGCAGCACAAAACAAGGTCTATATATTTTTTCTTTATCATGATCTATTTTTTCCTCCCTTTCTTATATAGCTTATAATTATATATGGGTATATAACTGTACTACGGTTGACAATTTTGGGTTTTGCTTGAAAGGTTAAGCACTTAAGGCTATGGATATTTGAGTGTAGAGACCCAAGCCAAGATGCCTTCAGACAAGGGTTAGCTGCAGCAGCGCTTCTGGCTCTATCTCATGTTATTGTTAACTTGCTTGGTGGCTGCAATTGCATTTGCTCTCAAGAAGACTTCCAACATGCTTCTTCCAACAAGCAACTTTCCATGGCTTGTCTCATTTTATCCTGGTATTTATACACAACTCTTATCAACACCATTGTTTCTCACTGATTCAAAATCAAGCAAATTACATCTCTTTGGCAAAAGGGTTAAACTCAGATATACAGGTATGTTGTTTTTCATTGATGACCAGGGTCGTAATGGCTGTTGGACTGTCCATGCTGGTGATTGGAACCATGTCAAATAACAAGTCAAGGGCATCGTGCGGTTTCTCACATCATCATTTTCTTTCCATAGGAGGCATTGCTTGCTTTGTTCACGCGCTATTTTGTGTTGCATACTATGTTTCTGCCAATGCGGATACTGAAGAAAAATAAGGAAATCATCGTGCTTATGAAGTTTTATATGACCCTACCCCTGTTCATTTGAATTTGTTTCGTCCCCACTTTCTCCAATCGAGAATTTAAAATTATGTAGAAGCATAATTAGCGGCCACTGTTAGATAGTAGCTAGTCATCTCCAACATCAAAGCCACATTTTCAGGAAGCGTAATGTACATTGTAGCTTCTAAATCCTAATCTGCTTCTTGAATGCCGAACTGGATCAACTGGTTTTCAATAGTGGCTTGACTCCATATCAGGGCATCGTCGCCAACATATTCAGGTATTATAACAAAGTGAATAGCCTCGCATATGCCACTAGGAATTAGAGAACATGCACCAGACCATATCTAATTAAAAATTATCATATGGCAAAATTTTTTTAATTAACTCTGCAGATTAAATAAAATTTCTGTTAAAAGTGAATGTAATTTGATACCCAACCACGCAACACTAATTGCCACCTAAATTAATGAAAAAGGCATAAATATTTATATAAGGATGCTCATCACTTAAAAGAAGAGGAATAAAAGTATTAAAACGTTGTTACAATTATACTGTGGTGCCAACATTAAAACTCAAGTGTTTGAAAACTCTTCGGTTAGTAAGTTATTGATGATCTGAGATTAAGTCATTGAATTATGAGTCTCACATTAACAAGTTTAAAGTATAGCTGTGAAATCAAATCAAATACTTTTCCACCAAGTTAAAGATAAAGATGAAGCCTTGAATTAGACTATTGTATAGACTATGCGATTTGATACTCTAAAATTTGAATGCTTGCTTGTTCCCATATAAAGAAAAATAAAAAAACTCCTATATACAACGTCAAGACTTAGTGAGAGTGTCACTGAAACGCGAGGTCAGAGGAGGTTTAATAGCACGTAACCTTATCCTTATTTGATAGAGAGATTGTGTATCGATAGATCCACATGTAATACAAAATAATGATACTACAAAATATAAATATATACATATAAATAAAAATATAAAATATGTAATGCAATACATAATATAGTACGTAACATGGTAAACATTAACAATACAAGATAAAATAAGTAAATAAATAGACAAACCATAAAAAGAACAAGTATAAGAATAAATCAAACCATCCATTACAAAAAAGTAATTAGGCTAAGTAAGAATCTATTTAGGATAAATAGGATAAATAACTAGAAGGTAAGTACTACATAATCAAAATATTAAGGTTAACTATAAAATGAAAAGCTCAAAGGAAAATGTTTAAAAAACCTAAGAGAACGATAATAAATTCTCTATTAGAGATCCTTTTTCTATATCTTACTACGTCAAAGTTTTCTACTGTGAGTCATGTCTTTGGTAAGTCCCAATAAAGTCGTATCATTTTATATCACTTCCCCAGTTCATCTTAGGCATTCCTTATTTTCCTCTTATAGTCTCTAAGTATTATTTTCTCGCATCTTCTCACTAGAAGGTCAGGGTGTCTCCTTTTAACATGTTCTAACCACATAAGCCTCATATATCTTATTTTTCATTAATACAAGCCACTTTTAATTCGTCTCTTACTAATATATTCTTGTAATTATCTCTTTTAGTAAGGTTACACATCTAATGAAGCTTTCTCATCTTTGCCACTATTAGCTTATGAATATGCACTTTCTTGATAGGCCAACACTCTACCCCATATAGCATGGCCAACCTAATTACTAAACAATAGAATATATATTTAAGCTTGAATGGTATCCTCTTGTTAAATAAAATTTTTGATGCACTTCTCCATTTAAGTCACCATGATCTGATATGGTGGGCGATACCTTCATTGATCTCTCCATTACTTTGGATGATAGACCCTAAGTACCTTAAAGACTCCTTTTGTTATATAACATCTGAACCAATCGTTACCTCTATATCAAAAGCCACCTTATGGCCTAAAAAGTTATACTCTAAGCATTTAGTCTTAGTCTTGCTCAATTTAAAGCCCTTTGACTCTAATTTATCCCTCCAATGTTCTAGCTTGACATTGACACCCTCTTTTTTCTCATCCACTAAGATAATATCGTCAACAATCAACATACACCAAAGTACATCCCTTTGAATATTTTTGATGAGCCCAGCCATCACTACTACAAATAAAAAAGGGTTTAATGAGGAGCCTTGGTATAGCACAATATCAATAGAAAAATTATTTATATCTTCTTTTAGTCTTTATCACTTCATACATATCCCTAATCACCTATATATAAGTCATAAGAACTTCCTTAACCTATAAACAACTCCATATGATTTCCCTAGGTACCCTATCATATGCCTTCTCTAAATCAATAAAAACTATTAGTAGATTACTCCATTTTTCTTATAATATTTCATTAATCATCTAAAGAGATGTAAAGCTTTTTTTTGGACCTTCCTAGTAGGAAGCCAAACTGGTTCTCCAAGATAGGAGCATCCTTTCTCACTCTTTTCTCAATTACCTTCTCCCACAACTTCATAGTGTGATTAAGTAGTTTGATGCCTTTATAGTTGTTAGGTGGCAAATCTAATCCTTATGGGAATGATATATTTTATACTATAATTTACGATTTGTATACTTGTAGTACGAAATATTTTTTTAATGTAAAACTATCAACAAGTTTTTGGTTCCATTCCGACAAAGTTGTAGAAGAACAAATTAGATGCACAATTCTCAAGTAGAAAAGCTAAAGAGATTGCAAATTGACTTGTCTTTTGTGGAGGCGATGGAACACATGCCTAAGCACGCAAGTTCCTTAAGGATATAATGTTAAATAAGCAAGCTTGGGAGGACAACCAAACGATTTCTTTGACTCAAAGCTATAGCTCTATCATCAGTAGCCATATGCCTTAAAAATTTAAGGACCTAAAGAGTTTTACTATACCTTGCGTTGTTGGTGGTTTAGAATTTGCTAAATGGTTATATGACTTAGGTGCTAGTATTGATCTTATGCCTTTATCAATTTTGAGGAAATTAGGACTAGGCGAAGTAATGCCAACTTCTATGCTTATTTAGTTAGTGCATTGTTTGATAAAGAAACCATTCAATATGATGGTGGATGTCATCATTAAAGTGGACAAATTCATTATTATGGTGGACTTCGTAGTGTTAGACTTTCAAGAGGAGAGGAATTACCCACTAGTCTTAACATGTCATTTATTAATATAGGAAGAGCACAAATTGATGTCCATAAAGGGAAAGTCATCCTTCTAATTGGTGATGATCAAGTAGAATTTAATATGAATTAAGTATTGAAGAATCTGATGGAAGGCAACTCTTGTATGGAGATAGACATTGTGGATGAGTGCATAAAAGAGAAAAAGGAGAGATGCAATGAAGAAGTGACTTTTGAGGAAATTGACACTAAAGGAGAAAGAGAAAAGGAGGAGTTAGTTGTTTAGTCCAATTAATTGATCTTAGTGAGAACGAAAGCAACCATGCCACCCTCTATTGTAAAACCATTAACTCTTAAGTTAAACCCCTTACCTACATATCTTAGGTATACCTTTCTAGGCCAGGGTCAAAGTTTATCCATCATCATTTCAAATTGGTTGGATAGAAAACAAGAGGATAGACTAGTAGAGACAATTAGGAAGAGGATGGAGGCCATGGGTTGGCAAATATCTAATATAAGAGGAATAAATCCTAATATGGTGATGCATAGCAGGATTAATCTCAAGGAAGAAAGTAAGGCGGTGAGGGGAAGATAACAAAGATTAAACCCTCACATAAATGAAGTGGTAAAGAAGGAGGTAGTGAAGCTATTAGATGCAACTATCATTTGCCTAACTGCGGATGGGGAATAGGTTAGCCCAGTACAATGTGCACCTAAGAAAGTAGATATGATAGTGATAGAGAGTGATAGTGGTGAGATGATCTCTACTCACACAGTCACTGGATGAAGAGTGTGTATTAATTATAGGAAGCTCAAAAAGGTGACTAAAAGGGATCACTTTCCTCTTCCATTTATATATCAAATGATCAAAAGGTGGTTAGCTATACATTTTATTATTTTCTTAACATATACTCATGATACAATCAAAATTTTATCTATCTAGATGATCAAGAGAAGACCACTTTAACCCGCCTTTATAGAACATTTGTCTATAGATGGATGCCTTTTGGGTTATATAACAGTTTAGTAACTTTTTAAAGGTGTATGATGTCTATTTTTGTAGATATGATTGAGGACATAATGAAAATATTTATGAATGATTTTTATTCTTTGGAAAAACAAATAGCATTGCTTGAGACAAATTTGGATAAAGTCCTTCAAAGATGTGAAGAGTCACATTTGGTTCTAAACTGTGAGAAATGCCACTTTATAGTGTTTGAGGGTATAGTTTTGGGATATAATATATCATGCCAAGGCATAGAAGTGGATAGAGTTAAAACGGAGCTCATTAAGAAGCTTCCGCCATTGTTTAATGGCAAAGGCGTTCAGTCATTTTTTGGACATACATGATTTTATCATATGATTCAATAAGGACTTTTTTCTCATTACTAAACCTCTAACTAATCTTTAGTTAAAGATGTGCCTTTTATATTTGATAATAATTTTTTATTTAATTTTAACAGATTAAAGGAGGCATTTACTTCAACATTGATATTAATGTCATTGGATTAGTCATTGCCATTTAAAGTCATATGCGATGCTAGCAGCCAACCTGTGGGTTATGTGTTAGGCCAATAGAAGCACAAAAAAATGTATATTATTTATTATGTATGACATTAATAGGAGCTTAAATAAATTACACTACTAATGAAAAGTAGTTGCTAGCAGTTGTGTTCGCATGTGACAAGTTTCGATCATACCTTTTGGGATCTAAAGTGACCATTTTTACTGATTATGCATCATTGAGATATCTTTTTGCCAAGAAAGATGCAAAACTAAGACTTATTGTCGGACCCCGACCCCGAGGCCCGACTGCCCCGGGAGGCGAGCCCTACTTGGACCCGTTCCCGGGACAGACTTG
>JANZLH020000152.1:478424-489601 GCA_026770325.2 Erythroxylum fimbriatum | reverse complement strand
TGACTTAGGCTAGCTTTGAACCTTTTTCGTCGGTTCCAAGAAGTGAGACGACCCGAGGTTGCATCTTATACTGCAATAATTGGAATTTATTATTTTTGACCGGTTTCCAATGATTGATTTCAGGATCGAACGACGAGCCGCGATCACTTGGAGTTAGAGCATAGGGCATATTAGGCAAAAAAGGCCTTGAATTTTGATTGGAAGAAAACTGGTGAAAAGAGATTCCTATAGTATATAAGAATGTCAATTTACAAAAAGACAAAGTAAAGAAATGGCATGATTCTCATACCAATAAAAAGGAGTTTAAGGTGGGAGATGTGGTGTTAGTTAACTCACGATTGAATTTGTTTCCAGGAAAGCTTAAGTCACGTTGGAGTGGTCATTTCAAAGTAACCTACATATTCAAGCACGAAGCTTTGAAGTTGAAGAATGATTAAAAGGAAACCTTCAAAATGAATGGACATAGATGTAAATCGTATCTCAGAGGAGTCTTTTCATAAGAAAGGGAAGTGATTTCTTTCCTTTCTCTTCAATGAACATATTTGAATAAGGAAGGGTGAAACTAATGATGATAAATTAGCTTGTTATGTTAGTTAGGGTTTTTGTAAATTTTTGCATGTAAGTTTATTATTTTCTTATTTTTTGAGAGATTTTGATTGATGAATATCATATTTGGAAAGTTGTTACAGTTTTGGGGAAAAAATTCTAGAAGATGCACAAGGAATAAGGTGTATAACATGCCAATTTTGGAGAGTACAACGCTACACGATTTATGCACGATCATGAGAGGCGTCCCTCATATACTGCAAATCATACACCACATGCATGATCATGCAAAATCCTTTTTACTCTTTCCCTAAACCCTAACCCCTATAAATAACCTTTTTCTCTTCTTCCACCTGTCATCTTCTCTCTCTAAACAACAGCCCATCTCTAAAGCTTCTTGTTTTCTCTCAAATACCACTTAAATTTCATTTGGATTCCACCCTTTTTTTCATCTTTCTTCTAAATTAAAATTATTTCCATGCAAATCTAGTGATTCCCACCTTAACATAAATCTTTTTAGTGGGTTTGCAAGATTTTGCCCACACTCTCTCTTATGTTTTTGGCTCTCTATTAAGTTTTTGTTGTGATGTTTTGGTTATTTTTGCAGGTTTTTCTCTATCATAATGTCTCCAAGAATCAAACAAATTGCAGAACTCTCAAACCCTAAAGAAAAAATGAAGGTGCTGGGTAATGGTGCACGTGATTTAGCCAAGTATTTCGAAGATCCTTTTTCGATATTCTCTCAAAAAGAAGGTAAGAAATTTCAAAACCTTCATTATAAAATAATTATTGCTCAATTTTATAAGATTTAAATTTGAAGGAAAAAGTTGAGGCTTTAAGTTCTAGAATTTAATGGGATACCTTTATACATTATGATTATCTTGTTTTTGAAGTATTATCCCTTGAATTTTACACTACACTATAAGTCAAGCATGTTAGATAATTTTTTATTACTCTATAAATTTATATGTTATATTGTTTTTGTTAAAAGTCAAAGTAACAAGTGTTTTAAAAAAGATTTATTTATCCTTTGGTACAAAGATAACAAGGTTTAAGGTTGCACATCCACCTATATATTTCGAACGATATTTATTTTGCCTACTAAGAAGAGTAGCTATCTAGGCACGGGTTTTCTTGTAACTACTCTAACTCAATTGCATGGTGTTAATCTTGATGAAATAACCCCTATTTTCCCTAAGCATTTAAATTACACACATTTAAGGCGAGCTGAGATCTTAGAGTGATATGTTACGAAATTCTGAGATATCAGCTCTAAATCAAAAGTTAAACAAGGAACAGGCTAGGCGAGTTCTAGTTCGCACCTCCATAACAACGCCAATAGATCTTATTAAGTGAAGACTCTAAGGAGAAGGAAGAAGGATAAGAGACAGTGATTGAAATAGTGGAAGAGAATAATAAGTTCCTAGAGGGCCGCCTAGACACTATAGAGGCATAACTAAAGGAGGTCGTGCACCATTAGTAATATAAAACAAAGAAATTGTTATAGTTGTTTGCTATCCTTGGAGTCCAAGTTCCATCTCCCACACCATCACAACCCAAATCGCCATAAGTATTCCTTCTCTTGCTTTTTATTTATTTTTATTTTTGTTTTTCTTTATTTTTATTATTTTCGTTTCCACATTGAGGACAATATGTTGTTCATGTGTGGGGACGTATCGCACTTGCATATCATTTGTTTGTGAATTTTACATTAAATTATGTTAGTTTATTTTCTTTGTGTTAGTTTTTGATTAGGTTGGCATTGTGTGAACATTTGGTTGCATGATGTGTGCATGTGTGAATGTGTCAATGGCATGAATTGAATGGAATTAGCTTACCTTTAAACATGGTCATTTTAAATTGTAAAGGCATATTAACTAGTGAATTTTGTGTCTTGAGTGTCTGTAGGATGAATATGCATGTTATGTAACATCCCATCACCCACGTTGAGGCTAAAATAGTAAATATGAGAGATTATTGAGAAATTAGAAATGCATTTCATATTCATGCCTTATATGATATACACATACACGTGAACATTGAATTTTTGCACAAGAAAATATTTGTACATGCATTCATTGATAATTTTTGGTATAATTGAATTGTGATGTGATATTATTGAGAATTGTGGTTTATGTATTTTGAAAATTTAATTTGCAAGTGTAGTTGTTAATTTTGTATTTTGGTGAATTTTAGGAACAATTTCCTAAAAGGTTGAATATTATCAGATCAGGAAAAATGTCGTTTGGGGAGTAAAATGATGGATGAAAATAGAAATAAGAAAACAAATGATATTGGAGAATTTTGAAAATGATTTTGAATGTTTGGAGATGACTTTAGAATTTGTGAGAAGATGTTATTAGGAAATTTTGGTGATAATTGGAATGAAAGGATGGGAGTTATGGAACTAGTTCAATAAGAACTAGTTAGTTGGGGAAACTAACTAATACCTTAGGAATAGGACAAGTGTCCAAGTCTAAAATTAAGTTTTCTTAAATTTGAAAGACAAGTAACTGTGCTTGTCTTCATCTTCTTCGTAGCCTTCTTCTTCAAAGTTTCCTCCTTTACACAAAGTTTTTCATGAAATCTTCCCCAGAGAAAACCTTGTTTTCATTTATCTTTTTTTTACTCCCAACTTCAGTTTTCTTCCCTTTGTCTTAATAAAAACCGAAACTTACCAACCCTAAAATGGTATACGTGAGTTGCAGAAAGATTAGGGCTTCTTGAGTTTTTGAAGATTTTGGAGTTTTATCAAGTAAATATCTTGTTAATCCTTTAGATTTGTTGTTTTATGAAACAAAAATAGTGATTCGTTGTCATGACATGAACAAGAGAAAAATGGACATTTCTCATGTTCACTGTGAATATAATATGAAAATGTGGATTTGTTGATTTTTCGGATTTGATGATCATTATGCTATAAGTTAGTGTAGAAATGATTTTTTGAGTTGAAAGAACATAGGAAACGTGTTTCACTAGGTGCAGAAGCTTTTTGAAGAAAATAGAAGTGAGGACTCTGTTTTCACTGTGTGTGTGTGTGTGTGTGTGTGTGTGTGTGTGTGTGTGTGTGTGTGTCTATATATACATATACGTAAGTTTTGAGCATTTTTAGAGATGAATAAAAGAATGAATTTAGATTTAAAGAATAGGTATATGGTGAAGTCTGGGAAGGAGAATTAATGATTTAAAATGAAAGTTTGAGGAAGAAATGGAGAAAATGCAGAAAAATGTAAAGGAGATGAAGAAAAAGTTGCATCAGTGGAAGGAAATGTAGGAAATGAGAAAAATGAGTGAGTGATTTGCTGGTTTTGGTATTTAGTGTTAATTCTTGGTTTTTGATTTGTTTTTTAATGTGTTAGGTTGCATGGAAGTCGAAAATGTGGTTAAGATGAGTTAGAGAAGTTGGTTTAAAATGAAAAGAAAGAAGAAGAAATTGCAGAGGTTCGGAAGGAGAAGAAGAATCGCGTTTTTGGAATAGAAAGAAGGAAAGCGCGATCGTGCTTTTGCATGATCGCGACTTTCCTCTATCGTTTGGAAACTAGCACGATCGCGACTTTCGAAAGGTAAGTAAAAACTCGCGATCGTGCTCATGCATAGTTGTGACTTCTTTGACTGGAGACAGACAAACATCCTTAGATCTTTTAGTCATAACTTCTTCTACTGACCTTCAAATGACTTGGGACTTAAACCATTGGACTCGTGACACATATATATCTCCACCAAAAATCTTATCCATATGAAATCATTGTAGAGAGATTGAATGAAAAATCTGGGACTGATTCGAGTGGGTGTGAGCGGCCGTGCGTTAAGGTTGCACGGTCGTGACTTGTTGGTGTGCACGAGCGTGCGTGAAGGTTGCACGCCCGTGACATGATTTTTTTGGGATTCACGGCCATGCACTAGTGATGCACGGCCGTAACTTATTTTTTTAAAAGGTCAAAAGTCGCAATCGTGCTTAAGAGCTTTTTGTTCACTGAACATCTTTCCTTCTTTTGCCTATAACTTCTTCTCTAGTAATCCAAATAGAATGATTTTTGATCTGGAGTAAACTAGAGACATAGGACTACAAATTTCTGAAGAAATTGAGATTTAATTCAGTTTCTAAGAATTTCAATTTCTAGATGGAAGTTAAGTACAGGGCACTGTTTTAATATGAAAAATAATCCGAAAATGTTTGGGGTATAACTTTCAGATTACTGAACCAAATTGAATCATCTTAGTGTCATTAGAAACTTAAGAGATAGGAGAAGAATTTTATAGAAGAATGTATTGCAAAATTACTTTATTTTCATTATCTAAATGATCAATAACAGTAAACCTGAAAGTCAGTTTTTGGAAAAATCTGAAATGATTCAATGAGTTATGTATTGTGATTTTAATGGTTTTATTGAGGTATAAGCCTAAGTACAAATTATACTTAGGTGAGTTTTGATATATGAATGTTTACATGACGAGAATAATAGAGTGATACCCGGGATTGTCATGAACATGTATTGTGCATATTTCATTTACATACATGTGCATTAATAAACACTTATAATTATGCAAATTGTGATATGTGTGTATTGCTTGATATAGAGGAGCAACTGAAATGTCAACATCCAGAAGTTGCCAGAACTTCTAGGCATTAGCTTCAGGAGCGACCTGTGAGTAACCTAGATGGTTTCACTCAATCAACTGTTTGCTTTAGAATATGTGTTGAATGATGATATGAAAGTGATTTGATTATGTTGATACTGGACAATTTTTTTTAAAACACCGACTTGTGAGTGATTGAGTGCCTTAGCATGCCACCTTCGCAAAGGTTCGAGACTTGATGCATGATTGTGATATTGAAGTGCTACTTGTATGTGAATGTGACGAAATAAATGTTACTCAACAATGATGTTAAATGCTGGACCTTGGGTCCGATGACAAATGTGATTTAAATGTGAATGTGCAAACATTTGATTGATTGAGAAAATGATATGCGTAGCATTCAATACATGAATGCATGTAAGATAAAGAAAGTTATAACCGGAGTCGCCGGTATAAAGAGTTTAAAGCTTAGATTGTGATTAGAGCCTCAGGCTCGATTGTGAATGTACTCGGTATCCACTAAGGGATATAGGACATTATTTGACACAGCTCAGTATCCACTAAGGGATATGAGCTAGAGAAAAAAGCACTCGGTCACAATGACAATAATAAATGAAAGTGAGTCTCATGTACATTGCATTTATACTTGATATGTGTATTTACATGATTGAAATGATTATAATGATTGTTTTGAAAGTGAAATGTGATATTTTACGAATATGCAAAAAGATGTGAATAATATGTTACGTGTATTGATGTGATGTATGAATTGAGTGGACTATCGATGATGGTTACCTCATTGAGTTTGTAAAACTCACCAAAATTACAATGTTGACTTTTAAAGACTGAGAGACGACTTTAGCTATAGAGGGACAGTACAAGTATTGTAGACTTGTACTTTTGGGAAAGAGAGGAAATGGCTCAAAGGTCAGTCAGTTGGGTTTGGACAGATTAGATAGATTTTGTGTATTTTCTCTTTCATTGAACACTTTTTGTATTAGGCTATGATATTGTATAAGTATGGATGTTAAATGATACATTATAAACATTTGGTTTTTATGAAATGAAATGAGAAAATTTTGGTTTTAAAATATTGTGACTTTCTTAATGATGTTTCATAAGAGAATAAAGATAGATGATGCCATGTTAAGTGAATGTTGTGATTGAACGTAGTTGATATGTGTTTAATTGTTGATATATTTAATCATTTACACTTAGTGATTATTGACATGAACATGCTTAAGATACTCATTTTAATTCACATATGATTTTAGGTACAATTTAGGAGCAAAGAAATTAAAGTGAGTTAGAAGCATTACATTTGGGTCATTTTTCAAATATTTATTTTTGCTTGTCTTCATGGAGTTAAAATAACTTGCGAAAAATTTTTATACACACAATTTACCGCCTATTGCATGTGGTTGCTTAATCAATTTCAATATTCTAATCAAAGACGAGAGTTTCGACAAAGCATACTGTAGTGATAACTAAAGCTTCAAGGATACCGATGAATCTAGTTCATGGAGAAGTTACATTTATTATGTAGTAGACACCTGCATTGGACCTCAAGTTTGTGCCCACTTATTTGGAGATTCTGTACTTCTCTTTTGTTCGGAAGAGAAGCTTAAATTCGCCTGATCGCACTGTTCATCTCTTGACAAAGTCCTATATAACCAATCATGATAACACAGTCAATTTCAAATCTCGATACAGAATAAGAAGTCACGACATATGAACAAAGACACCAATTTGTTAATCTGATTATTCTAATAGCAAACCGAACTCATGTCCAAAAGTGAAACTATATAATACCTCTTTGTCTCCGATTCATTGGAATCTTCTGCTGCTAACTTCGTATCACTGGAAACAGCAGCGGCCACCTACAAGTAGAATCATCTATCATTACATTTATGCACAAAGCTTGAACATAATAAGATAGTAAAGAAATGATGCACTTCATTCTACATTGGAACTATCAGGATTTGGTTGGTTCATCTGCTTTGCCTGCTGAGAAAGAGAAGTGGATAGTCAATTTTAAAGTTGAAAGAAACTATGAGAGAGTTTCAAGATAGGGAAGTAAGCATGCACACTTTCAACTGTTCCAAACGCCCAATTGCAGCAGTGAGACGTTCCTCATGCATACCAGCAGCATAAAAAGAAGTGATCTTCCCAGTATCTGGGTTATATAACCTGTTGTTTAAAAGTAGAAGTAAAATTATGTGAATTTCAAAATCCACGCACGCCAGAATACAAAGACAATGCATGCTATTTTGCTTCCTATGAGACTTATTTCAGCCACAGAGAATGTAGTTTGCAGTGATCTACATACTGGAGTTTTTCTTTCTTCTGACGTTTTAGCTGACTGAGTTCACGAAGCTTTGCCTCTAGAGCCTGAATATTTAGATAAAGGACCGTTAAAAAACATGTGGTACATTTTGCTACTTTTGATATATGCAGTCTAAAGAAAATATTTCATTGAAACAGTACCTCTATCCTGAATTTGTTGTGCCATGGGACGTAGGCATGTACGTACAGGGAAACAAAAGAATCATAGTCAGAACAGAATTCTCAAACAACAGTACTTATCTACATGTGTGCAAGTGGGTGAAGGTGAAGGTGGGCAAACTAATTACACACACAACTAAAGAGAGATATAAAGAATACAGACTTCTCTATCTTCTCCAGCAACTGCCCTTCATATTTGAACTTCCTGAGTGCTTGGTGAAGATGCTGGAAATAATTTTACATAAATAAGGTTTACCGTCAATGAAATTTAAAGTAGAGAGGAACAGATTTGTAATCACCTCTTGATTCCTGACAGGCCTGTACATTGAAATAAAGAACGTAAATGAAGGATTGGAATTAACGTCTCAGTGAACACCAAGTAAATAATATGCATATCAAAATATAATTCGAAATTAATAATGAAAGTGAAGAGAATGCTGGACAAACTCCGCCTGTAGCTCAGTAGAATGGTCAAAGAAACGAAAAAAGATATCCTCCATACTGCAAAACCAATGAAAAACCCCAAAATCAAACTTGAATATCACTATAAAGACATTAAAGAGCAACACAATTTCGAGCTGCAAAAGCGGTGTATCAACCTTCCATGACTGGCATAGCTGGTTAATCGACCGTTGGGAGAAAATATCAAGAGACCAACATCAGCATCACATAACACAGCTAATTCAGAGGCCTTCTTGACAATCCCATCCCTGCGCTTTGTAAATGTTGTTTGACGAGCAGAAGGATTATCAATTTTCTTCGCTGAGACCTGGCGACTCATTATAAGTGCAAATCAAAAAAGAAAGAAGAAATTTCTTCTTCGCTACAGACTACTTTGGGAGAACGCATATTTATGATAAGAAGTGAGAGATGCCATAATTAGTCTTATCAGTATGAGGGAACTATTTATGGCAATGTGACAATTGTCCTAAAACCTAGTCATAACCAGTAGGGTATTTTCTTTTGCCCGTTGCTGCACAACAATTTCATGAATTGCAAATATGCTTGATATTAATTACACCAAGGCAACAGATTTACTTATTAAACAAATTTTCTTTCAATCGACTGGTTTGGAAAGTAGGTACAACAATAAAGATGTTCTGCATTTAAAGAAATACTTACATCGATAAACTAACAACACTTGTTTATTATTTAAGAACTAAAGCAAATAGGATGTCGAAGGACTTAGAGATAATATGCAATCAAGAAAAAGGGTATTCGTAAAGAGAAAGAAAAAAAAAATGTTGAATTGAATTGTTAAAAATAAATTAAGCTTGTTTGATGTAAGATTGAATACGACACCTTACCCTTATTTGTTATAATACCCATTCAACATAAGATATCCTGAAGTCAATACTAACATAATAACAACCTATAATAAAATAATAGGTATATCATATAGTAATAAAATAACATTAAAAAATTAAAAAGTTCAAAGCATAAAATCAAAATCTCACAAATACTATAAACCTGATTCGGAGTTATAGATGTAGACTACAGTGGATTGAGCTATCCATCCAAATAGTTGATTGAAGCATCTTCCATTCGACCACCTACTTCAATCCTCATAAAAATTACAAGAGTTAGTTGAGAATATAGCTATAAACAACTATTAATGAGGGAACTCAAGGCCATAACATAAATTAAGAGGTATTCATAATGTTGATGTGGTGACAAGATTAGATCAAAATTGGATGATTTAAACAAGAACATCAATAGTATAGGTTTAGTAGCTCAAAAACGTCAATAGTATAGGTTTAGTAGCTCAAGGTGTAAATGTGATGACTTTATGACATTTGTGATGGAGAATAACCCAATTATGAAAATTGTGCACGCAATAGTATGGGAAAACCAATCGAGCCTATTTCTATATTGCTCAAAGAGTCTTCTACACTTCTCTTACAAAATTTGTGAAAAAGTTGTCTCACTTGAATCTTCAGGTTCTAAATAGAAGAGGCATGATTTTTCGTTACTTGATCAATTTACTCTTCTAGTCTCTTCCGGGTCTCTTCCATGTTTGTTAGCTTATCCATTATTTTGTTCAATTTGGACTACCATGAACTGGACTCTTCTTGTTGAAATCCTAATAGGTCTTGATGTCCCATGTGAGTACTTACATTGTTAGACCAATAGAAATCTGGGTAGTTCTGCCTCCTCGAAGTATATGTGTTCATATAAGGATGATGATTTCCCCAATTAAATTGGGGCTCTTTGAAATTTTCAAGAGTCCTTTGCTCCCTACAATATATATCCTCCATGATCATTCTTTTTATCTCTTCTTGATATCTAATTTTTTGGATTCTTCATCGTTGCCTTGTGATGTCCAAATCAATATGTTTTTGAATTTTCACCCAAATTTTCTATACTTTTTTTTCATTATTGTGATTGGGTACCACAATCACAAAAGACAGTGAAACGCCTTAGACTACAAGAATTAAACTAATTCTACACATCCTCAGCAACGGCGCCAAAAACTTGATTAAGGTAAGTTTTAATCTTATAACGCACGATTCGTTGCGTAGTATTAAAGATGTCGATCCCACATGGAGGGAGAATAATCTAATTCTAAAAAAATCTAAGGCTAAAAAGATATAAAACTAAAACATAAACAATGCTATGGAAAGTAAATACGAGAATTGAATTCAACCAATTAAATCAGAAGTTAAACATGAAAGAATTAACAATTGAGCAACAAGCAAGCACAATGGGAATCAACCAAAGAATTTACCAAGTTATGAGAAAGGGGATTTTTACCTATCATTAATGCTAACCTAGCTGATTATGTGTTAATGGGGTGTCAGTTTTAGACAATCCTAGGGTTGATTACTCTCTCTCGAGTTATAACTATTAAACTATAATTTATAAACTCTAATTGGATTATGAAATTTGTAATCCCTCAATTAACAAAAGACCCTAATTAGATCTAAAACACTCTAATAAACTATTGGGTCTCACACGGGATCTTTCTCTACACAATTACCGATATGATTAGTTACAGGTTCTATTGAATTGCCTAACTCTCATTAATCCGATGCAATCATTTTTTATCTGATTCACCCTCTCAGTTTATTATCTAATTGTGTTCACAACACCCAATTCAAATAATATAAAATCAACTCGGCTAACATTAAATCAAAATAAAATTTCGAAAGAGAGTTAGAACATCATCATCATTCTACCATCTATCATCATACAATCCATCCCAACTTTATACATGAAATTGAAATGAAAAGGAAATAGAAACTTAGGGTATGCTTGTTTGGGGGTAATGGGAAAAAATGTATGGGTATAGAATGAAAACTTATTTTTAGTATCAAACTATTATTGAAGGGGTAACATTTTCATTACCCAGTTCTCGGCAATCCTCCATTCCCCTGGTAATTCAGAGGAATGGGAATCATTGTTTTATTTTTTGGCGCGAGATGTTGCCGCGACTGTGAGCACTGTCTTCACTCTTTTACCTGTTAGACCAATGGTGGTTGACAAGATTAATTCCACTTATGTTTTGATAATAACAAAATATATAGACTTGATTAAGAAATTAATTG
>JANZLH020000152.1:418210-431735 GCA_026770325.2 Erythroxylum fimbriatum | reverse complement strand
TAGATAGGTATTTTATAACATATTGTCAAAAGTGTTACTGTTTAGTGTTACTGTATGTCATTTTTGTTGTAGTGATAATGTATGAACTATTTGGTCATCTTTTCTTTGTTTCATTTATATATAAATAAACTACCTATTTTCTAATCTTATTATTTATTACATACTTGATGTATGCAAATTAAACTTAATTATTGTAACTGGTATTTAATTTTTATATGAATGATAATTGGGAGATTTATGATGTATAAATTTAGTGTTTTAAATATAGGGCTAATTACAAAAAAATCCAAACTTTGTTCAATTTTGCAATTGTAGCCCGAACTTTAAAAAATGACGATTATATATTCGAACTTTAATCATTTTTCAATTTTAGCCTATAATTAGTGTCTTCATTAAGTTTGCCATGTGTTCCAAAAACTATAAACACCTCTACATATCAAGATTAATTAAACTAATTAATTAAGTTCAACTTAACTATGTCATTTAATTAAACTAATAGATTAAATATATCTAGGCTACGTCATTTTGGAGATTGAAATCCATAAATCTAAGTCGATTCCCTTCATGGGGGAATAAGCGGCGTGAAGTGAGAACCAGTGATGTAATGCAAGAATGAGTGGCCTGGCAGCAGGCGTTTGTGTGAGAATTAAGGAAAGCAACTTAGAATTACGGATTTTAGTCCCTAAAATGATGTAGCCTAGATAAGTTTAATTTGTTAGTTTAATTAAACGACATAATTTAGTTAAACTTAATTAGTTAATTTAATTATGTTTGATGTATATAAGTGTTTAGGGTTTCTTGAACACATGGCAAGTAAAGTCAGCAAACTTGATGGAGACACTAACGTTAGGCCAGAATTGAAAAAATTGAAAGTTTGATTATTTAAACGTCACTTTTATTGTAATTAACCCTTGAGTGTATCTACTATGTTGTAGAAGATTGTTCCTATTGTTCCTAAGTTTAACAAAGGTGAAAATATAACTAAGACAATTATGAAATTTGGAGCACAAAAATCTAATATATATAGGAAGAGTATGAGGTTCTAAAGCCACTAAATACAGTTATAAATATTTTTAGAGAGGCAATAAGACTCAACATAAAAGTGTTCATGATGTATATCAGATATAAAAAAGGATGAACTCATTAGCTTGCATTACGCTGCTGAGAATTATGGGCAATGACAATATGCATTAATTAAAAAAACATAAGACTATTAAGGACATATGATCTACTTTAATTGTGGGATTTAGAGGTACCTTAGTAACTATTTTAAAGTTGTTAAGTGAGTTTTTATATATAATAAAACTCTCAATACTGAAAGTATACGAATCGTATCTTGTAGTATCAAAAGGTATTGTTTCCACAAGGATTATTAAATACCTAAACAACTTGAAAAGAACTTTGTACTTAAGAATTAATTTAAATTAAAATAAATAACTAAAACGGGAGTATACCTACTACATGTGAGTGAAAGAAGAGGTCGGGATCAGTTCGCGTCTGCACTTGTATTTTCTTATTTTTGTACCGATTTGAGTCTTCCGCAATTATTGTAACATGTACATTTGAAGATTTCTGTTTGTAATAACTTTCCAAAGTGGAATGGTTTGTAATTGATTATGAAGTGTACTAATATTATGATTATAAGTGTTTTGTCTCAATAATGGGCCCAAGTGGGAAGTGAAATTTTAATGAGTTGTGTACTGGATGTTACGCGTAACTGAAAATGTTTATGAATGAAATTGGGCTCCAATTGGCTATTGAAATTCTATTGATTGCATTATGTTGAAAAAAAAATATTATACCGACTTTTGAATGATTGAGCATGCCACCCTCCGTGGCACCAACTCTGATGTCACTCAGGATGTCGGGTACGTATCTTGCGGGGAGTGGGGTGCTACATTATGTGGTATCAGAACCCAGAAGTACTATCTTATATGAGCTTTTTCTAAAATACGTGTCAAGTTACATGCATTTAAGTCATGTCATAGCAGACAGTAGCAACTAATCCCTAGTTTGAGTCACGTGCATGAGCATGTGTTAAGTGTTTAAGTTGTTAGAAATAGTGAGAAAAATAATGATGTGTTAGATTGTGAGAAAATGGAAGTTTTGGATATTATAGAATAAGAAAAAGTGTATGGTTCGATATGACAAATAAAGATTCAGCGTATTTGTATTGGTGGATGTATTATGGAATACGACATCAATGTTATACTTGGGTAATATATCCTTGAATGTGGGATAGATATGAATATATACTTGTGGATTGATAAAGGAAAATAGAGATATGGTAGGAAAAAAAAGTGTATAAACAAAGTTGGATGGAAACGTAATATTTTATGATCTAGATAGGATGAAATTGGGCTTATAATGGTTGTTTGATTATTGTGATAAGAGTTTATGACTTAGTGAAAGAATATGTTAGTGGGATCGAAATCAAAATTTCGGGATGATTATGCATCTATGATTCTGAATTGATTGTGAACATACGTAGGTATGATGAAATAATGGAAATTAGAAGGTGAGACGACGATAACAGTAGATGAAAAAGTTGTCAAGGTTCAGTTGATTTGCCTGTGTGAATGCACATCTGATAATGGGAGCACCATGACAAGTGAAAATATTAAGCATATATGTATTATATGTATGGAGATGATTGCTTGTCATAGTTCCTATAGTTTAAAGTCTAAGAAGTAAGACATGAAAGTGCTTATAGTGATCAATTGGGAATGAATTGAGATTGTTAATGATATTACCATATATGATGAATTTGAGGAAAAAGAAGAAGGGCACGATCATGGCATAATCCCCATGATCGAGGGCAGGCACAAAAAAGGGAAGTGTTATCTAGAATCAAATAAGATCAAGGTATCATTAGCATGAGTTACCAATTGTTGAGTTGTCTTAAATACATCTCTAGATAAGATGAATGATTTTGATGGTATATACCAAGGTACTAAAATAAATAAATTGTGTAATGCTTCAATGAGCCTTATTAAAAGGGATGTTCTGGTCATATAAGTTAAGGTATAATTGATCTTAATGATTCACATGTGTGTGTATGTTATAATATGCATGAGCATGAATTGCATTTTTCTCAATCTCTCTTTGATCTCACATATACCAAATTTTGGGGTTCTAACCCTTAGTATGGGAACGAGATGTTACACTACCCGATACTCTTGAACCAACGTGTATTTCACAGGCAATGAAAGATATCTTATGGAGAACCTCAATGAATGAGGAGTTTGATGCCCTCATTACTAATCATACATGAGATCTAGTACCAACACCTTCGGGTAGCAACATTGTTGGCACCAAATGGTTGTTTCGGATCAAGCGGCATCCAGATGGTTCTGTGGCACGCTATAAATCGCAACTAATTGCCAAAGGGTTTACCCAAACCCGGGTTGCGACTTTCATGAAACTTTTGCTCCGGTTCTCAAACCTCAAACTCTTAAGATCATTTTTACAATTGCTCTTGCTCACAATTGGTCCATTCAGCGAATGGATGTGAATAATGCCTTCTTACAGGATGCCTTAACTAAAGATGTTTACATGCAACAACCCCCAAGGTTTGTTCATCCTGATCATCCAAACTTTGTATGTAAATTACGCAAAGCTATTTATGGACTTCGGCAGGCTCCCCGTGCTTGGTATGATGCCCTGAAAAATTTCATTCTCTCATTTGGTTTTCATCAAAGTCTTAATGATCCCTCATTATTCATTTATAATGCTAATGGTGTTGTGGCCTATTTTTTGGTCTATGTGGATGATCTTCTACTCACTGGAAATTCCTCTTTGTTCTTAACCAATTTTATTTCGGAGTTGTCAATGAAGTTCTCGCTTAAACAGCTGGGATTTCCATCTTATTTTTTGGGCATTGAAATCATTACTACTACCACTGGATTGTTTCTGTCTCAGCATAAATACATCAGGGATATTCTGGATCGTTTTGGTATGGTCGACGCCAAACCAGCATCTACACCCTTATGCCTCTCCACACCACTGCGCCTTGACGACAGCACTGCAGCAGCCGATGTTTCGCTTTATAAATGAATGGTTGGTTCCCTTCAGTATTTAACTCACACGAGACCTGATGTTGTTTTCTCGGTGAATAAATTTGCTCAGTTCATGCATTCGCCCAGCGTTACTCACTTGTAACAAGTTAGACGCATTTATCGCTATCTTAAATGTACAATTCAGTTTGGTTTACAACTTAATAAACCAAAACAAATGGCTCTTTAGGTATTTAGTACCCTTCCATCTCCTCTTCACGCATACAGCGATGCCGACTAGGCTAGCAACAGTGATGACCGAACTTCTACTTTCGCCTACCTTGTATACTTTGGCGGCAATCCTGTCTCCTGGCACTCCAAACGACAGCGCATAGTTACACGTTCCTTCATTGAAGCCGAGTACCGCTCCCTTGCAACAACAGTGGCTGAGCTTCAATGGTTGCAAAACCTATTATCTGAACTCCATCTCCCTTTTAAAGGATTACCGGTTCTCTTCTGCGACAATCTTGGAGCGACGTACTAATGTAAAAACCCAATTTTTCACACTCGCATGAAGCATATTGCCTTGGACTATCACTTTGTGAGAAAGCTTGTCCAAGCCGGAGAATTAATAGTAACTCACATCTCAACTCATGATCAGATAGTCGATGCTCTCTCCAAGCCTCTGCCTTCTCGACGACACGCCATGCTTAGACTCAAAATGCATTCCTCCGATGGAGACATGCTCTTGTGGGGGCATATTAAGGACTAATTGTCTCTTACGTCCTTTTCACTGTAACTAATCTCTGCTACCTGTAACTACTTCTGTCTAGCCATAACAAATTCTTGTTACATAACCTACTACTCTCTGTATTTAAAGCCCTTTGTACAGTCTGCATACGAATAAGAGAAAAGTTACAATTCATATTCTATCGTGTCAGTGTTGCTTCTCTATAATTTCAAATAAGAATCAAGAGAGAGAATGAGAAAGAAACCTCTTTAATTTTATCTCAATTTCTAAGCACAGGATTCTTCTAGCATGGCAATGAAAAGGAAGGGATGTTTTGGAGCTAACTAGTAACTTAGAGATGATTTCGAGGTAGTGTTTGCAAGAACACGCCTAAGTCCTAACCTAAGAAGCACGGACACGGACATGCGACATGGACACGCGACACGGGAATACACCAACTTCTAAAAGTTGGTGGACACGGACACGGCACACATATATATATATAATTTAGAATTAAGAAAAAAAATCCAAAATTCAAAATATGATATATATTGATTGATGTGTTTCAAGACTTCCATCATCTTGATAGTTCATACATATTTGGTACTTTATAAGCTCCTCTTAACAAACATGGAGCACATATTCCATAGAACATATATTCCATTAAGCTGTGTCCAAGTGGTCTCTAGACGTGTTCGAGCGTGTCCACTGTATGTCAAGGGGTGTCCGACATGCAGACACGGCTCCATTTTGCCATATCCATGCGTCCTAATCATTTTTGTCTATTTTCGCATGACACTTGTCTTGGACTTTACATGACACTTGTCTTGGACTTTACATGTAGTCGAGACATTTCTCAAATATGCTTTTTTATGGGTAAGTTTCCTTTTACTTTTTACATCCTTTTCTTAACCTCTTTCTGGTCATCTTAGTGTTCAGACATTCTTACCTATCTAGCTGTCTGTGGGGCTTGTGAGGGAAATCAGGAAATTGGAAAGTAATTTTTAGATTTGGTCTAAAATGGGTAAGTCCCTAGGAGAGTGGTGTTAGCCTGGAACGTTGGCGAGAAAGTGAGGTTTTCTGATGCCTAGGACTTTCTATCCACGGAGACGAAGACGGAGACGGAGACGGAGATGGAATCCAAAGTGAAGACCTTGCCGTCCCAATCATAGGAACAGCACAAACTACGAAAGACACAGATACCCAAATTGTCTGTTTGTCTTTTACTATCTCTAGTTGCTACTGCTGCTGATGTTGATGGAGGTTGGACCCAATTGCAACTGTTGAACTTAGCATGAGAAACCATAGAACTAGTCATATATATCCATTCATGCCTATACACGGGTAAAAGACTCAACAATGTACATAGTAATGTAGTATAGGACTACGCGCACAGACTATAGGCACAACATTTAAGGAGATGGGGTATGATCCGATGATATTCTTCTTTTCTACTTCTACAATTTTTGCAGTATTGCATCTATTAGTACAAGAAACAGCAACACAAAAGTAGAATATTGAATTGATTCAGCCATGAATGACCTTAGATTTTACCTATCCGGTTCAGTGTTGTTTATAGATGAGATCAGTGAAATGTCTTCTTTTAATGGGAAACCTGCAACGGAGATGATATGATAGGAGACAGGATCTAAATACATGACTAACCTAAACCAGATTAAGCAAATCCCAACTCTCAACTGAATAGAGTTCACGAGATACTCCCTCTGTACCAACTCATTCTGTATCATACCGTTTTTTTAGTCAATTTACAGTGCCCAAATTTTACTAAGTTTGAAGAACAAGATTAAAGTTCCTCACTTCCTATCGTTCACTCTTCATTATCACTCAACATCTCAATTAGCTAGAGTACTAGCTTTCTGTAGTTTATATAGCAGATCTTTATTTCAAATTGGGTAATAAGTAAGACTCTGAAGAGCTCTAAATGACCGTAACTGAATTAAAGAAGGGCCTATGCAGTTCGGTGCTTCCCACATTTTTCATTCATTATTTTCTTTTTCTATTGGCAGAATCGCTCAAACTCTACATTGGTTCTTGTGTTCCACTACGATTTTTTTTCAATAAAGGACATGTATGGTTTCTATAGCTTACTGTTCGTGACTTCATTCCATCAGGCAATCCTCTTTGGCATACATCAGCACTTTGACTACACCTCAACTTTGGAGTTTATAAATTAAAATTAGCCACCAACTAAATTAATATTGGCTGCCAAGGACCTCATTGATGCTTTTTGGACGTTATTCTTATCACAAAGGTGCCAGTAGGCCTTATCCAGAAAAAAGTTCCATAACTTGACAGCTACCCTTCTGATCTGCGTCTCTGAAGACCATAAATGAACAATTTACAGTGAGTTACTTCAATCTTTCATTCCCATGTGAGAGGATTGAAAGCTACTTTCCTTCACTTTTTGGATAGGAAGATGCAGCATCTGCAATATTTAATTGCATAGCTATATGTAACTTTGGATCGCCCAAATCTAAGACTTCGTACTGCAGACTTTTTAGAGGACTTTTGTTTATGAACGTGAACACAGGTCACTGCAACTTTGTAAGAAAAAGATGGTCTCTACCACTACCACCAATTGTATGTATATATTCTTGGGAATCAAATTCTGTAAAGCAAAAAAGACAACGTCTAAAGATTATATTGTTACAAAGGAAATAAGTCACACTTGAAGATTCCAAGAATGAAAATCAACAGCTGTTGAAAAGATTTGTCGTGTGATAACTGATAAGGAATTGCAGCGTTTAGGCATGAAGACGTAGTGTTGTCTGATTTCTCACAAATGCTTTCTTGTGATACCCCCACCCCATGATGTTGTTATGTGTTCATTTATGAGGAAGAGCAGCTCAAATCCATTCCTCTTGGCTGCTAGCTGAAGCTATCAAAACCAACTAGCATCCCAATTCATAATTCAATTAGCAAAATTCATCCTCGTCTGTTTTTTTTTTTCAAGTAAATTAGTTAATATTGTTTTGAAAATATATTCCTAACTTAGGAAAACCTCAAAATATGAATTCTTAATCAAACATCATAGACTAAAAATTGCCACTTTTATTGCTTAAAATGTTAGAGATATTTAAATGTTTTCAACTATCATTAATTTCTTAGGCTTCATTATTCATAGTATGGATAGAGATAAATTTTTTTCCTAAAAATCTTAATACCATAAGTTTGTATACGATTAACATAACATGACATTTTTAAATCAGAAAAATAAAACTCTCTCATTTAAAAAATTAAATAATAGCAAATAAATTTTAGAATTGAAGTTTATACTAATACTCAATAAATTAATAATTAAGGTCGATTTAAGTGACTTATATTTTTATACTATTCTATTTCCTATTTTCTAATTAATATTTTTAATTCAATTTAGATTTAATTTGAATGAATAAAAGTTACAATATTTCTTCATTTACGATCTTGGTTTGATTTCATAATTTTGGTCCTAATCTATATCTTATTTATTTTTATAAAGGATGATCAATCCTAATCTGTTCAACTTTTTAGAATTTTTCAGTTTAATGCTCAAGCTTTTAAAATTTTCAATTGAGTAATTAACTTTTTAAAACTTTAACAATTCAACTCAAAACGTTAATTATTGCCAATGTAGTTAATAGATGAACATTCACGTAATATTTAACATCATTAAGAAATAATCTTTTGACCAGATTTATGTAATTTTAAAAGATTAGTTACTAAATTGGGAAATATTAAGAGATTATATACTTTTAAATATGCTGTTTCTTTTAACAATAAAACGTGATAATTAATCATTTGAAAACTACAAAAACTAATTAATATGAAAGCTTCATTATGCAAAATCAGTGAAGTGGGGAGGGCTTCCTTAATATTTAACTATTCTTTCTTCAAAAACTCATATACCTATGTATCCATATAATACACATACATACGTACACAGTTAAACCAAAAAATGCGTGAAACTCTCGCAGAGAATCAAGAGTATGTGCTAGAAATATTTAAAATGATAAAAAGTGATAAGATCGAATATTTGCCGTTAACATAAATTATTTGTGAATTGATTCTTCACAGACTCACTAAATAGATCTCTCTCATGATGTCTGTCACCTGTTTATTACCTAGAAAAGAATTATCTTTCTTTTTTGGACTTTTTTATTTTATTATCTTGTCAACTTATTCAAGAACAGAACAAATTACCTAAACAGTTCACGACTAATAGAAATTTCCAATGAATACTTAAATTTTTTTTTTTGAAACGTTGTCATGTGCATTCAGCACATATTATTCATATCCAAAGATAAAACGTCATACAAAAAATTCGGCGGGCATACCCCCCATTCAAAACCAGGCATAGAATCAGCCGCCCTAGTTATCTTATGAGCAACCTGATTCGCTGATCTCTTAACAAAAGCGGTAGAAACCCTATTCCTATTGTTTTTCTCTCGCTGATACACAACAGAACTAACCGATTACAATTTGACAATACTCATACTCATCCAATAAGTCCCGTTATCATTATACGATGATGATGGGAAACCAGGTCGGGATCCGATCCCGGCGACAGCAGAATAATTACGAAACTTTTTCGCAACCTTTGATTTTCTAAAAATTAAAATCTTTCTAATTCTATAAAATGATTAACACAAATCATAATAAAACATAAACTTAATTGATACCTTATTCTGAAACTTGATTTTTATTTTATCGTATCCTTACAACTATTTTAGAAACCGATCTGTCTCAACCATCATATCCGCACATGCATTCGGTCTCTGACAGTATTCACAGAATGAGTTAAGAGAACTCTATATCTCTTACAGAGACGGTTAGATTCATCAAAACTTAACCATATTTATAATAGGTTTTGGAAGTTTTAATAATTTAATTAAAATTAAATTCTAATTAAACTTTAATTAGAATTACAATAATTCTAATTAAAATGAAATACCAATTATGTTCACATTAGATTAATATCTCATATTAATCCTTATTTATTAAATAACTCATATTTAATCATAAAGTTTCTCAAACTTTACAGTTAAGTCCAACTTGATTAAAATAACTTTGTTCTCTTCAACCAATTCTATATGTGAGACTCATTAGATTCTCAAATATGTTGACAATGATTATAAATTATAAATTTAATTCATAATGAGAATTAGATATATTAAAACTCCTTTTAATTTATCTTTAATTCTCTGATTAAACAATTTATAATCATAGATTAAGATTGACGTCTAGCAACAGATAATTACCAGCCAAATATTTAGGAATTTTAAAGTGGTTTTGACTAACCTTTCCGTGCATGATTTTTCATATAATTCAATTCTTTCATCATACAATTTTCTAATTAGACAAAGAGCATAGAATTAATGTCTACTTTATTTAGAGTCCAATCATATTAGTTATCTACTATTAGCTATCGATTCAATTAATGACATTTGTAAACTATTTACAAAATGTCATTTTACCTTGACCAAAGATTTCCCAAATTAATAATAATCGAGAGCAATGAAACATTCTCCCTAATTACTTTAGGGTGATGAATCCTATATTGATTACATAACTACCTCCATATAGTTCATGCTACATCCAATGACTACCGATTAAATGATCCATAATTAAATCGGCCATAAGTAGTATCAAAACATAGCAATTCCTATACAAGATAACTTTGGTGGCCTCAAGTCAAATTATAACTTATCCAATCATTACAATGAGAATTTTCACAGACATACAAGTAATGTTCCAAATGAATTTCTCATATCGGGATATGTTTCTTTAAGTATATCTATACTTTAGCCTATGAGATTGACTACTTCCTTCATAAGGAAAAATATAACGTGTGCTAGTCTTTTTGCATTCTATTAATGTCCAATTTTAATATAACAATGACTATGAACAATTTAGGGATAACACATAATTGCAATATGAATCTTATAATTATAATCTCATTATAATTTCATTTATAATGTACAATTATCCCATAGACTTTATCATATACATCTAAACATGTACAAGATAAATAATGTCTTTAAATTATTTTTTCACTAAACCACAACCAAAGCGATTGATTGTAGGGCATAAACTAACAATCTTCTACTTGCACTAGGGCAATCGTTTAAGTATTTCATTCCATATCATCATATGATGATCATACTACTGGGACAGTGGCTTAATGAGAGAATTTTACAAGATTCTCTTTAGTAAGCACTTGGTTAAATCCTATAACTTCCACCTTAATTATCACCATAATTAAGAAAATGGCCTAAGTACATCATTGGATCTTTGATGAGACCTTAGCTCCTTTTGCATGCCTAATGGCTCTAATGTTCCATAGTACTTTACTGTCTTGAACAATGCAATAAACTATATCAAGTTCACTAATGAACTTATTGATCCAGTTAATCGGAAATGAAAAATGAATTATAGCTTAATTAGCAACCATTGCTACATTGGAAATTTTCCAATCTTAAAATGATATTGTTCTAAATAAAATAAACCTTAATTAGGATTTACTTCCAAAGTTATATCCTTATCACCTTAAACTCAAATATCAACTCATACATAGAATAATGGATATCTTTAATACCTCACAAGTATCAGATAAATCTCAAATACTAAACATATTTAGTACATTATCTATGTACTTAGACTTAAAATAGGTGATCAACGTCCAATCTATCTCTATAGATCAAATTTCCAGAATTAAGTTGTTACCATTTCATATCCAAAAAGAGTTGTTCTTAGACAATTATATTTTCAACAATTGAAAGTTAGAATTGTTATTCTCTGTAAGCAATATGTCTGCACATACTTCCACTGAAGAGGACAACTATACTCCCACTAACCTTCATGTAGATATGACAAATTTACAATCATCTCTAAAAACAAACTCTTCGAATTTATCATAAAACTGAATCTTTCAATATCTCGTAGCCTTTTACTTATACATCAAATGTATCAATAAAGGCAATAGTTCCAATTGAACGTATTGTCATGAGATTTAAATCTTTCAAATTCCATCCTACTCTCACTATTTATTTTGAGAACCATTCTCCTATAAGTATACACTGAATTAAACAATTTGTTCAATGTATCTGTAAGATTATGTCCAACCTTTTGGATATCTCATAACCTTTTATTATCCAATTTAGTTCTAAACTTAATGGATAATGTATGCTTCAACTAATCATCACATTAAAAGACTTAACATTTCATATCTAATATGAAAGTTTGCTATAGGGAAGAAATACTATTGTATTATACAATATCTCATTTTATATTTTCCTCCCTAGATAAATCCATACTCTTATGAGATTTTGTTGTGAAGGTATTCACCAAAGAATCTCACTCCTTATAGATAACCGAAAATTTAAAACTCACCACAGCTATCTCATCAAAGTGCTTTAGCATTCTCAATGCTTAATTTTTACTTAGATTTAGACAATTTGAACTTTTCAAAATTTTAAATCATTATTTCATTTAATACATATGACTATATCACATAAAGTCTTTAGTAATCCTCCTTATATGAATTGTTATTCCTCCAATACATCATATATATAAATTTAACAATTTAATACCATCATTATCCTTTCACCAAAGGTTATTTGTTTATTCTTTAACTTTACAAGTTTCCCAAGTTCCAAGCAATTCATAATCAAAAGGATATACATATCCTTGTATGTAACTTAATGATTCTTGTTATGTTGATTTAACCAACATGGCATAAAAGGATAGTCTCGATTATTCAACTTTTTATTCATGTTGTTTATGTTAAGTATAAGTCTCCTTTGATCCAACATATAAAAACTATTTGTGTAAAATTAGATCAACTACTTTTACTTAAAAATATATTTCTTATCATGCATTAAACATTACAATAATGTTGAATCTAAATTCAGTATCATATACTCGAAATCATGAATTAGAAATACATATGATCTCTATCATATCAAGTATACGCAAGAAAAGTCATGCAATCATTTTTCTTCTTATGACATCTGTTATCATACTATAACTACACCTTTAATTGTACTCCACAATTATGCTTTTGATAGGATAAATTAAGTAGAGCAATTCTAACAAAGTACTGTACCTTTCAGCTTTACTCCATGCAACCCCTTGCATTTTACTATCATGGTGTTGACATACATCTTTTATGTTGTCATCAAAGTTTATAAGATATTAGTCAACTCAAAATGTCAATACATTTGGTCATCTATATGGTTTTAACATATCTCTAAAACTTTGTCACGAAATCCTTAACAGGGATTAAAGTATAATAACATAATGGACATACAATTTTCTATCTAACTTTTGATAGCTCTTCTCAAACATATCCTATGTCCAAGAAATTGGGTTAACTAAATTAGTTTCAACTATACTAAACAAGGTGAATTCCACTCAAAACAAAATATAAATGTAAGAAAAACAAGTAATTAAGTATATTCTATGATTACCAAATAAGATTAGGGTTTTATTCATTCATTTGGTTACTCTCACTACTTTATTCGAAATAATAGCCCTCACTACTGTTCGAAAGATTACTCTAATCTTTCTAATGGGCTAGGATCCCATTCAAATATAGTTGATCTTGAGTTTGCTTAAGAAACCAACTAAACTTAAATTAGGTTGATAACAACTTTACCAATCACATCTCATGTGACTCTCAGATCCATTAGGTGACAACTCTTACCAAAACATATCTTATATGTTATTCCTAACCTTGTCTCTAAATTCATGTGATCATGAGTTTGCTCACCCAAATCACACAAATTTAGTTAAGTAGAAT
>JANZLH020000152.1:321900-332750 GCA_026770325.2 Erythroxylum fimbriatum | reverse complement strand
CATAGATAGGTATTTTATAACATATTGTCAAAAGTGTTACTGTCTAGTGTTACTGTATGTCATTTTTGTTGTAGTGATTATGTGTCTCTTGGAGTTGAATAACATATCTACCTGTTTGTTGCTTGTCGAGAAAGAGCAAACAAATCTACAATTTTCTTTTTACTGAGTACAAGTGTACAACGCTGCATTTTGTCAAGCACGAGACCACATATATGCATCTTGTTGAGCGCGATTGCATGTCTGAGTCTTATCAAATGCAAGATTGAATGTCTACATTTTATCAAGCGTGAGACTGCAACTTTATATCCTTGTAAGCACGAGATTACATGTATGCATCTTATTAAGTATGAGATCATATACTTGTCCTTCGTTGAGTGCAAATTCCACATGTATGCATTTTACCAAGTGGAAAATTTTATGCATATGTCTTATCACGAAATAGACTATGTTACAATAATGTCGAGTGCAAGACTGTGAATTTGGGTTTTTCAAGCATCATACAAAATGCATACGTCTTGTCAAGTACAGGATTATATGTTTACGTCTTGTCAAAGTCAAACTTTACGCCTTGTTGAATGTAAAATTGTTTGATTGCATCTTATTTGTCACAAGATTATGGCTCTGCACCTTGTAGAGCACAGGATTGTAGCTCTATGAATTATGAATGTAAACTTGTTTGATTGCATCTTATTAATCGCAAGATTATGACTCTGCACAAAGTATAGGATCTTAGGTCTAAAATTCATAAGACTGCGTATGAACATGCACTTTATGTATGCGAGACTGCTTAGGAGCTAGTTTGTATCTTATCAATATTTGAGAGTGCATGTCAGCAAGTTTTAATTTTTACAGATGTGAGGCTACTTAAGAGTAAGCTCCTAGGTCCTTTTTCTTATTTATTTATTGCATATCTATTTGCATTAAGAGTTAACAAAACAAGTGCTACACTGTAGATCAATAAAAAGAAACTAAACAATATTTTGACCAATAACCTTATTTACCATTCTGGATCATCTAACCAATTTGTCACTATTTGAAGAAGTTTTCAGCTACACTGAAAGATTGTACTCCTACTTTCTTAATCCACCATCCGCCGTCACATCATCACCTTTTACAAATGCCTGGATAAGCTTTTAGTCATCCCACATCATTCTTGTGCGTGGTACAATTACATTCATCTATAACCTAAGTTAAAAAAATTTCGAGCCATTATATAATAAGTCTCATATGTATACATACCTTTTGACTAATTGTCTCTGTACATCATTGTATTTACAATTAGGAATGGTAATGGGTTGGGTGGACCGAGCTTGCCCATACACGATCTCGGTTTGAAAGTATTTACCTAGGCTCGAGCTTGACTTGAAGCACCTGAGTTCGAACCCGAGTTCGAGGTAAGACTTAACACGATTTTTTTTTAATTTTTTAAAGAATAAAAATAGAAAACGACATCACTTTATTTGAAATAATGTCGTTTTGTCTATACACGTCAAGCTTAGGGCCAGGCCAGACCTAGAATGGACAGCCAGAGTCCTAGGCTAACTGAGGCACAATTTCCAATAAATACGTGAATGTTGGATCTAAACACACGAGTTCATTTGTGACAATTAATTAAAGAGTACATCAATAATTAATAATTAAGTGGTAATTGTGATTAGTTTATATTTATTTTCATTAATTTAAGGGCCTAGACTGGTTGACCAAAATGCTAAACCAGTAAATATCTCAATCATATACTAATATAAGTGCTACTTTTATTGATTTACCGACTGAGGTATCTAGTTGTAAGAATATCTTTAGTCGCCCCTCTAGATTCAAATCAATGCAGTATTAGTTTCATCTTAGAGCCATCCAGAACGTTGGTTGATGTAAAAGAACTTATGTGGGCACTAAGCTCCAGAATTATTGACATTGGCGGTGTATGCACTTGCGTATGCTTGCCTTCCACTACCGCATGGCTCTAAAAGTGTGTTTTTGAGCTATCTATATTTGTGGCTATATGTGTCATTAAAAGCTTCACTCCATCTCCTTCACAATCATTGTAGTTGGTAGCCTAGCACAGTTCATCCGGGAAGGACGTGTCTAGAGTGTTAGATTTAGACTGCAGGGACGTATTCCGGTCATAGTAATGTAACATGTGTACTGTAAAGTTAAGATGAACCCACCTTTTAGCAATCGTAATTAAGCACTGTTTTGTGCTCTCTCTTTTTTATACTATTAACCCTACCCAAAGCATATCAATAGTATAGGAATTTTAGGCTTTACAAGATTCATAATTTTATCATTTTCTTCTTGCTCTTAATTGTTTGTTGGAGTCCGTAACAGTAGATATTCCATCTTGCTTGTAATGTTAGGGGAACGGAAACATGAAACTTCTAATATGATTCTATAGACTAGATGAACCATTTATTGTGATTTACATGTGGCTCAAACGTATCATATTAATATCACGTCAGACAAATACTAAAAAATTAAAAAATATAAAACACTAAAATTATTTTATCCCTAAAATCATGAACAACCACTCAAAGCCACTGCCAAAGAATAACCAACGTTTCTTAGAGGTCTCTCAAACATAACCAATGCCTCCCAGATGAAGTAAATTACACGTTAGTATAGGATTAATATTTGATATACAAAACGCACAAAAAGGGGAGGGGGTTGAATTGTGTATCTTTTTTCTTGAACACAATCCATTTTCAAAACTTCTTTTGAAAACTTGCTTTTTCAGAACTATTGAATAACAGTTTCACAAAATATTGTAATTCGCTTCTAAGTACTTGTATAAAAATAATAAGAATAAAAGTTAGAGTAAGAATCGACACAGTAGATTTATACTGGTTCACCCCAAACTGTGGGCTACGTCCAGTCCTCAGAATCCTTTCTGAGATTTCACTATACTTCTCAAGGATACAAGTATTCTTTTCACCGAGCCCCTTCAAATCTCTTACAACAAGTATTCTTTTCACTTAGCCTCTTCAGGCTTTCAACTTTTCTTCTTTCTACTGAAAGATGTTTCGAGCTTTGTTACAAACAATATAGCTCTAGAGTTTAGCTCAATGAATACAATGATTTTGTAACTTTGAATTCACTCGTGTAACTTTTTAAAATCTCTAACTTCTTCAGTCTTCGACTCCGACTCGTATTTATAGCCTTCGTCTTCAACTGCTTCTTGATAACGGCTTCTTTCTTCTTGTTTCTTGATCTTTGAAGAAACAGTTATTCAGTTGAGTTCTGTAACTAACTCAAACTAATTATCCATCTGACGTGGTATTGGAACTTTGTCTTAGTTTTTCTTCTACTTCGTCTTACTTTCTTTCGTCTCATTTTCGACTTCGCTCCGTCTTAGTTTTCTCTGCTTCGTCTTATTTTCTTTCGTCTCCGCGCTTCGTCTTAGTTTCTTTGCTTCTTATTTTCTCCGCTTCGTCTTATTTTCTCGGCTTCGTCTTAGTTTCTTTCGTCTCCACACTTCGTCTTAGTTTCTTCGTCTCCGCGCTTCGTCTTAGTTTCTTCTGTCTCCGCGCTTCGTCTTAGTTTCTCCGCTTCGTCTTATTTTCTTCGCTTCGCAGCTTTGTCTTACTTTCTTCTATTATTATTATTTGGTCTTTATCAAAATTATTAATCGTAAAGTCATTTTGACTTAACTGGTGTCAATTCACCAAATCTTGAAGGAAGATCTTTAATTGTTTCAATTGATGGCTTGGAACGTGCAAGGAACCTTCTTGGGAATCCAAACATTGGAAACTCCTTTACGGCTTTACCTTTTCTACCGACTCTAATATCAATTGGAATCTAAAAAAGTAATTATTTGAATCTAAAAAATAATTATTTCTTTTCCTTTTAAATGGAATATTAGGCGTGAAATTTTATTTATTATTTTGTCTATAAGAATTGTTAAACTTCTAATTAATATCTTGTTGTACTTATATACCATATATCATTATATTATATTGCTTACCATATTTTAATATTTATATGTATTATTATCTTGTTGTCAATAAATATTAATGATTAAAAATAGTAGTAAACTTGAATTTATGATATTTTGATCTTATCAACATAAAAATTTTAGGTATGCTTATCCTTTTAAGTACAAAAAATATTCACTTTTCAAAATTTTAATTATCAACCATGCATGTGTTTTTCAACAATATGTTTAAAATTTTGAAAACATTTTACAATTTTTTGATGCTCCATTCTATTTTCACGAAATGTACAATAGAGATCATTAAAGAATCATTTGTGTATAAATCCATAAATTTAAACAAATTTATTAAGCATACTGATCATTAAAAAATATCTTTTTAACATTATTATTTTGAAGAATACTATCACACACAAAAATTCATCAAAATTCTCATAAGAAAGAGATAAGATATAAAATCTTTAATATTAACTTTTGGTGTTGATTGACAATTTCGTTGCCAAAAGTAGACTTTTAGCAACAATTAACATGAATCGTCACAAATAACTCTAGAACTGACAACGAATTTAGCAAGTCGTCACTAAATGTTAATCAACTTTGCAAAAACTTTGACTTTCTACAATAATTTAGAATCCGTCACAAAAAGCTTTGTGGCCAAAATGGAAAATGGTTGTGATGAATAAAAAATATCTTTAAATTATTTTATTATTTAATTATAACCAATCGATTGGCTGTAGGATATAAGTATCATATAATATGCATAGGCAAAAGCAACATAAATCAATACCAAAGCAAGCATTTATTGTAAATTCTTTTTTTAGGTGTAAACCACCGGTATCCGAACCCACTGGGCCGACTTGTTATTTCATCCGGGGTTAAAAGACTTGAAACGAAACTACACATCTTTCTTTTATTTTGGACTGGAAAACAATACATGGGAAACAACCAAAACTCCTTCGCAGGTTTTCGAAATGCCTTATGCTGGACTTGTAGTCATTCTAGCTCTTGAGAAAAGGGTAGGTCTCGTATCTAACATTGCAGCTTCCAAAACCAAACCATCCAGTAGATTTGTCGTGGCCGGACTGTTGAAATCTGTGAACTGCTGTTACTAGACACTGTTTACAATCAGATTTAGAAAGGTCTCTCGTACACTGGGCCAACCCATAGAGCGTTGAGTTTCCCAGCTTCATCACTTCCGTTCCAAAAAGTTTGGAGTTTGTTTGAGCTTGGCTTACCAGTTGACTTAGAAACTTGTTTCTGCTCTGGGTGAAACGGGACTCGTACTTGACGTTGTTGTATTCGTTGTACTTATAGTAATAATGTATGTAATCAACAAGGCCGAAAAAGTACAGAGACGAGTACTTCAACATGCAGTTATTGTACCAAATGATTGCCATTCTACTGTTAGGGCAGAGGTTCCTGATCTCGTTACTTGCCTCTGCAACACATGCACCGCAGTCCTTGGCCTGAAGATCACCTCTGCAAAGAGCGAGCCCGTGAACTCTGCTAAAAAAGCTGCCAACCGTGTGTTGAGCGAAACCTGCTGGAGGGGTACGATCTTTGAGGTTGTCCAAAAGCTGGTTTAGGTTATACTCGTATGGGCTCTCCCCAAAGAACTTGAGGCCTGAACAATCATGTTGAATTGGGTCAGCTCCAAAAACAGTTTGAAGAACAGCAAATGATAATAGAAAAAATGCTGTGGGGGATCTTGAGAAAGACATTTTTGTTATAACGGATGTATAGGTTCAATGGTTTAAGTTATGCCTAAGGTAGCGCAATATATATGTTCGTTTCAACCATAAATTGCACCCAGATCAATGTCCCATTTCTAATCGACCACAATGTGAGATTAAATATGGACGGATGATGCTCATCATCCGGCCTTGTAGCCTTATATGTGTCAACAATCCTCCAAAAGATGGCATCCTTAAGGCAATTGTTGCATTGTTCATGTCATTAATTTGTGGTGTAAACTGATAAACGCAAGCCTCCCAACAAGGAATTTTTCTGTTCACTAGATAAGCAAAAGTGTTAATTGCCACAACCCAAAATTTCTTCGAAAGTCCAACATTTAATTCCATGCATCAAGCATACCATAAGAGTGTTCAGTTTATCCTTCTTGTAATTATACTTTATTATGGTTTATGATGAATAGTGTGGTGCCTTACTATTTATCTTCTAGTAGAACTCATTAAATGATTTATTAACAAAATCCATCCCACTGTATATTCTAAGTGTCTTAACCTATTTTTTAGTATGTTTTTCAACCATATTTATTGGGTTGGTCAAAAAATATAAAATGAAGAATCTCCATTTTGTTTGGATCAAATGACACTATGATTCTCCCATTGTGGTACCAATCATGATTAGTGATGCAGCTCTACTTGGAGATAAGATCTTCTGTCCAGTTTTATAGTGTTTTATTCTGTCCTATGAATCTCAACCATTCATTTATATGGGTCCCGTGTGAATCCCACATAAATGAATGGCTGAGATTCATGGGACTGAATAAGACACCATAAAACTGGACAAAAGATTTGAACTCCTCTAATTGCTCTTTGAAAATATCAGGTTACCTTTATTATGCTCCTTGTTTCTAATCTCTAGAATACCTGTCAATAAACGATTAGTTTCATTTAAGTAATCAAAAATTATTTGTTATTTATTAGGACTATTAAGCCCTCTACTATTCTAGGTAAGACTATTCATTTTAGGTTAGATGTTGAGACTTTTTCCTTCCTCTTAGAGCTTCTCATAGTTACTCCTTGAAGAGTCATTTTATTCTCCTCATTTTATGAGAGTGACGCTTGGTTGGAACTAGATGTGCTTAAGCTTGAGATTGATTAGTCTAGACAGTTGATAGAACTCTTATCATTAGGGGTTAGAACACTTTCAAGTTTCTCATTGTGCCTGTCCTCTTGAGAGATTAGTGTTGGAGGAACTTCAATAAGCTTATCCATTTTCACTTGAGGAGTATCTGCTTCATTCTTTTCTTTTGTGGCATTTACACTATGATCCATGCCTTAATTCCCGTTTTCTTGTTGTGGGTCCTTCTCCATTACTGTTCCAATACCGTTTGGTGTAAAAATACAAATAGAAGGTCAGAATACAGCTGATCATTAAAAACAACACCAGCATCATTAAGTCTAAACTACAAAGACTCTTATTTATTATCAAATTGTATTGTTGAGCAGGCCATTTTCTCCAGCCAACTGTATCAATTAGTTGGCAATTACCAGAGTCCGAGAAAACGTTCATTCATGGAAACTATAAACTTCGAAGCTACCCTTAATTAAACCAAATCCTTAATGACTATGGCTTCCCCAAAATTTGCATCTAACTTGTATCTGTTGGCATTAGCTCTCCTTCTTCAAAATGTGGTTGGACTTATTAGCCCCGTCTACTATACATGTTCAAACCTTCCCCCCAGCGATAAAAACAAATTCAAATCCGACCTGAACCAAGTGATGGGCTATCTCAGAACTCGCACACCGACTACAGGTTTTTCTACAGTTTCATCAGAAGATGCCAATCTACATGGGCTTGCTTTTTGTAAGACTATTAACAGCAAAAGGGAGAGTTGCAAGACATGTGTTGTAGAGGCAAGCATTGAGATCCAACGACGCTGTCCATCGAATAGAGCGGCAGTTATTTGGTATGATGACTGTATGTTGAAGTACTCGTCCGTTTACTTCTTTGGTAAAGTCGACTTCAACAACCTCTACGCTGTGTCCAACAACAGAAGTGCCGGCCAACCAGACAAATTTAATACCCAAAGGAACAACCTTTTAGAGCATTTGATAGATGAGGCTTCAGTGAACCCCAAGCTCTCAGCAAGTGGAAAGACTGACCTGAAAAAGCTGGGCAAGCTTTATGGGCTGGCTCAATGCACAAGGGATCTTCCCACTGGAGCGGACTGCAAGAAGTGTCTTAAGTATGCATTAAAATTGGTTCAGACATATATTGATGCTAAAGTTGGCGGCCAAGCTGGAACCGGAAGCTGCTCCATCAGATATGAGATGTACCCTTTTTGACTTGAGTAGAGGAACAAAAGCAACTCAAGTAGAGATTTATGGAGTTCGTACACTTGCTGTACTCTTGAATTTAAATTATCACTTTCTGTTAACTTTACAAAGTTGAGTACAATAAAGGAATTCAGATATGATACAGTAGTTTTCTTTTACTCAACTAAAGTATTAGGTTTCGACTTGATGTACAAATACAATGAACAAACCCCATAACTTATAAACACTCATCAACCTATTAATAAATGAATCCTTTTATAATTGAATTTAAAGTATTTTTAAATAATTTTTGTTTCTATCCATTAGGAACAAACTAGTCAATTGTAGTTATCAAATTCTTAGAGTTGTGATCAACCTATGTACCCTATTTAATCGATCCGTCATGCAACTAAATGATTACTTAAAAGTCATACGAACTTTTTGTACTCCAATATAACTTGATATCTAAACATTTCTATCAACCCAATAAAAAACCTGGCATAAGTCAATCTATGTCCCATATATATGGATCAATCTATCTATTAATTGTATGGATCAACATATCTCTTTTTTTTTTAATAAAACGTCACGAAATGTTCAAACTTTTCGTGACGTTTAAAAAACGTCACGAAATGTTCCAACTTTTAGCGACGTTTTATAAAACATCGCAGATTTGTAACACTTTTCGCGACGTTTTATCAAGAAAACGTCGTGGAAGGCTTGATTGAATCGTTGTGGTCATTTGGTTTTTCTTAAAACCTACCCAAGTGTTTTCTTACCCCTTCCCTCTTGTCCAGTCTGTTTTCACTAGTCCCCCTCTTGTCGCCCAGTGTTATGCATCCCATATGGTTGTATATGTTCTCATTGATTGAGTTTTTGGGTAGGGTACTCCAAATCCGTCCAAGTTCTTGAATTCTCTGATGGGCCATATCATATCAGCTCACGGGGTTGCTCCCGACCCTACGAAGATTCAGGTCATGCTTACCTGGCCGACCCCTCGCATTGTCAAAGCTTTATATGTCTTTTTGGGCCTTACTAGCTTTTACCGATTGTTAAGATATTTATTATATATCTTATTATTTAATTTAAGCATTTTTTATTATTAGATCTTCAAGATATTGCAAATCTTAAAATTCAAACTAAGATGAGGTGTAGCTATGTGATATTTTTATTTGAATTGGATTTTTGGATAATCGTTCATATGTGAAAGAAGTCTATCTTAAATAGAAGTATAAGTGCATCACTCTATTGTTAGATAATGTGAAGAGTGGAAAAGAAGTCTAGCTTGACTGTATGATTTTTGGGGATATAGGATAAAGGAAGTTGTCTTGAAATTAGACGGAGCGGTGATGTGCGTTAATTCTTTATTGTGTGTGTGTCTCTAGCATTGTCCTTGCTCTTTGGGTGTTTGCTCCATTTTGTGGCTCACGTTGTTGATATCTATTAATGTGAGTGTGTGTGATAGAAGTGAAGTGTGTGGGGACAAGCTACGATGAAGTGATTGAGCTAGTGTACAGTGGGTGTTAATTATACATAGGATAAAACGCAGCTGATATGGTGCACATGTTCTGGGTTTAAAAACACCGTGGGTTAACTATTGATTTCCAAGAGTTGTTCTTTTTTTTGGCTTGTGCGTTAAATATACATGGATCTCTTTTGATTTGTGAGTTACATCTTCCATCGACTGTAGAAGTGAATCTTGCGTGAGTGGGAAACAGTGGAGTGGGTGTTATGTTATATATATACACCGTGGGATTTGCAAAAGGCTGGGAAGTGAGTTAAAGGTTTTTTTATTAAATAAAACATTGCAGCAGTAAGTGGAGTTGCGTGAGTCACCTTGGACAACTCTTGTGCGTTACTTCCATTATTGTTCTTTTTATTGCCGGTGTCCATTGGAGTTGCGGTAGCTACAGAAACTGATTTACAATTTAGCTTCTTTGGTGCTTGTATGGCATTGGTGTGGATAATTCCCAATGCAGTGAACAAGATTCTGTGGTCTACTTTGCAACAGGGAGAAAACCAGACAACCTTGGCCTTTGATGCTTATAACGTTTCAGCAGATAAACATTTATATTTAAAGTCGTGGTCCAACAATTTGAAATTCCATACTACACCATTTAGTACAAGGGAAGTGATATGTGAGATTGTTTGAAGATGGACATGGAAAGCAAAAAGCAAGACAAAACCATGTCCGTCTAATGTCCCATATGATTTAATTGGAGTTGTTAAAGCTACACTTCCAGATCAATTATGAAGGAGCTGAACCGATTGGGAAGTTGTTCTTTTCTATCTCAAGTGTATTTAGTTTTCGTTCTTTAGTATTTTAATCACTTGAGTTGTTTATTTCTTATCTTTATTATCAAATATTGTTGAGAAAATCATCTGTTAAGGTTAGTACGAGGCAGTCATACTATTGGGTTGATTGAGAAAATCCGCTATTGAGGTTAGTACGAGGCGATCGTACTATTGAGTGTAAAAAATTTTCACGGGAAGTGAGGTTGAGAGATAGTGTCAAGAGTTGAGTGGTGTCGGCTCAGTAAAGCCTTGAATAAATCTATTATACTTTAGTGAAAGTGATTAAGCTGGATGAGGGCTCCACAGATGTAGGCAATGTGTACTAAACTGCGTTACTAAATTTCTGGTGTTTTTATTATTTTAGTTTGCCCGTCCGTTTGCGGATGATAGGCGCTGCTCGTAGCAAGTGTGGTACCTTGGAGTTTGAACAACTCCTGCCAAAAAGTGCTCATAAAAATTGGGTCTCGATCAGAGACGATGCAGGTGGGCATCCCATGAAGACGAATAATCTCTTTGGTGAAGATTTCTGCAACCATTGGCGCTGAAAAGTGAGCTCCTAAAGCCATGAAATGGGCATGTTTAGATAACCTGTCCACAACAACAAATATAGTGGTTTTCCCACTAGA
>JANZLH020000152.1:294179-304472 GCA_026770325.2 Erythroxylum fimbriatum | reverse complement strand
AACATGCATACAAAGTCAAGAATGACACTTATTTTAAATAATTAAAATGTATCTAAAACGACACTTATTATAAATAAGAGGGAGTATATTAAGAACCACTTTCAAAAGGGTAACAGCTAGTTAACCACAGTTCCAGTCATTGTATAAGACAAATGGAAAGCAGAAGTTCTTCCTAAGGTAACCACCCTAGTGATTACCAAACCCTATGGTAATAACTAATGATTACCAAACCCTAATCTTAAATCCTAGACCCTATATATTAAGACCCACTTTCAAAAGGCCAATAGCTAGCTAACAACAATTCCAGTCACTGTAAAGGAGAAGTTCTTCCTAAGGTAACCACCCTAAGATAGGAACGCCAAGAACCCATTAATTAGTACAATTCCGATCATTATTATGCACAATAAAATATTTTTACTCCACTAAGTTATTTTAAAGAAAAGGCGGCCCACAATTTCACTAACTTGATTTCATAACAGACGAAGATTAGTTAGTGTAAGAAATTTCCTTAGTCGATCCATAGTTCTTAATCTCCCATTGATTGTGAGCCAAAGCATGATCAAGACTCCAAGACAAGCTTTCTGAAAGCTTCACCTCTTACTAGAGCTTTACGTAAGTCATTGGTGAATACTCCAAATTGGTGACTCTTCCATCTGCTTTGATGTTCAACAGTAGATGATAGTTGAATTAAAAGATTGCTTGCATATGTTGTGTTGGAGATTGGTCCATTATAACTCCGATGCAGACTCATAAATAATATGCATATAATGTATTCATAAACCAATACTACATTATATGCAATTTCTGCACCTGATGTTTAGAGAGGTGGAAAAACTGGGTTCTTGCATGACAGGGCGTGATCGAAACAGAATAGATTACTTGACTATGGGCTTTCAGGAAGACCATAGACTTTCAAAACAGAGGATGGAGAAAAAGATTATGAGTATCAGAGGTTAAGCATAAGTGTCTTGGCTGCTCATGATAAACATTAAACAGAAAGCGAATCATTTGTTGTCAACGGTTTGTCCAAGTATGGAAAACAACCTCATTGCCATCGAGCTTTGCCCACTGCATTTACGGTGTGAAAGAATTGCAGAGCTTTCGAAAAGGGCAATGAATGACTGAAATAAAAGAATTTAAGAGTGATGTCAAGTTTGATATGTGCTGATCCAAACATGGATTCTGTGATGTATTCATTTTTTTGGGATTTGTAGCAGATCTCTCCAGAAATTGACCATTCACATAAGAAAAGCTTTATTTTCTAATTTTCTTCCACCAACTGTATTAAAATTATTGTATAGAAACTATGACAGACATGTAATTCTTGAGTAAGCCTAAGTAGTAACACATGTCATCCTCCTTTGATATTGAATTCGATATTCAGACCGTTGTTGAAATCACCAGATGGTTTGTGAAGTTGTTTAAGGGAAACCTATGTTCATTAGTGTTAGCGACGCTGAATCTAAGGATGCATGTGAATCAATTCTTCTCCTCTGCATTCTCTGATTCCGATTTCCATCACATTACCCACAGAAGAAGGTGAAACGTCGCAACAATGTCGCCTTGGAGCGCGCAACTGAATTGAAGAAAGATGTAAGTTTTGAGTCAACTTCGAGAAATTGAAAACTGAAAGAAAAAGAAATGTATACGTACCTGGTTAACACTAAGATGAAGCTTCTTCGAGAGCACCTTAATCTCATCAAGTTTCCGAGGAGAAGCAGTAGCATCGTGGGAGCAATTGACATAGCTTTTCTTGTAATGACTGGTGATGATACCCTCAGCTGAGTCTACCTCTAGCCTATCAAGAAAGAAAATAGTTGGTCTGCGGCAAGGGTCGGGATGAGCCTGAGCTACTCTTGTATTAAAAGTATAGACACCAGCCAACATGCTTCCGTGTTTCCATTGGTTAAAAGTTTGCTGAACAGGAAGGAGATCAGGCAAGCGTATATGATTCCCATAAACCTCAATCGCATAACCCCATGACACCGAAATAGTCCAGGAAAACCACCGATCATAGCAAATTGTTCTCTGCAGGATCCTCAGGGAATCAACTTTTACAGCTCTCAGAAGAAGTTCCAGGGCCTTTAGGGTCGTCATGTTGGGGAATATAGGATTTACGTAATCAAAGTGATGAAGAGACACTAGTGGTGTCACAGGATGCGAAGTCAACAAGCCAAATATGTCACCCCGAACATCCATCTGCAATAATTGAATTGAAAACTTCTCAGCAGCAAATCACTTGTTAAAGTAAAGTTTTTGGACAAACCATAAGCATGCGAGAACTAATACCTGATGGAATCCAGGCTCACGAGTTAGTCCGATTCCAAGCTCAGCCATGCAAGAATAGATCCTGGAATCACTTCCATACAGATGTGGATAGCGTTGTATACAGGAATCGAAAGTTTTTGCCAAGACTTTTGCCAGTGGATAACTTACGGCAAATCCTGCCCCACCAAAAGCCATTTCAAACCCAAAAACCCTATTCTGCTCGTAAATCTCTGAATTAGACCCTAAATAGTACCAAAGCCCATGATCATACTTGGAAACAGTCTTCACCAAATTCTCCGGAAAGAAAACAGTGTCATCATCTCCGAAAACATACCACCGCACATTAGAATGATTGAGTGCCACAGTCTCAGCAACCACACGAGCCACTCTAATAGCTGACCGGAGACCATTGCGAAAAGTATAACGAAAACTTGAGGTATCACCGGAAACACAAACAGGAGGAAGTGAACTATTATCATTGTATGAACTTACATCTTCAGGCATGCTCTCTAGAAACACACACCCTCTCATTTGCCGAGGTTCCCACCAGAGCTTAACATATTCCTTGCGCTTGGGCCATGAATTCTCGTTCGAAGCAATCCCAAAAACAATATGCTCAAGGGTTGTAGGATCGTATACATCTGCTGATGCAACGGAGCTGAGATCTATGTACTTTGAACTACCCACCAGAATGAGTGACACAAGAAAGTATACTAAACAAACAGAAGATACGACTATGACGAGGTTTGACAAACGAGAAGGCAACTGGGATTTGCTAGGTGACTGTAGACACTGCATTTTCCAAGGAGGCGAGCAAGATGAAGAGGGCCAAGGCGTTGTGCTTGGCTGAAGTTGCGTAGTATAACTATTCCATAGTCAAATTCGCAATACATAAACTTTAACCATTTCTTGGCGCAATTTGAGGCGGAAGCAAGTAGGAACAGATCACGATAGTTACGTACGCACAAAGGGGTTTGTTTTTTCAATTAAAGGCTTACAAGTGGGTGGGTCTAATTCTTACAAGTCAAATGATTGTTGACAATGGACTCCATCTAGTTGACAACGTAAAAGCGGGGACAGGGAAAGCAGATCTTATTGGTTGTTATTAGATTTTGTTAGACATTTAATCGATGAAAAGACCCTTTGGATATATGTGGCAGTACGGATGAAGAGTCCTCCAAATTTAACGAGTAAACGGAAACTGAGTAGCAGTCAGAGTTTTAGACTTCTTAAGAGGAGAGTACGATTTTAAGTGTCCACGGAAGTGCAGCAGATTTCGGGAAGCAAAGGGTGTCATCTGAGAAGTTCAGATCTTCTAATTAATATTATAGTATCTTATAGTGTCCAATAAATTTCTGTCATTTATTTATGTCAAGTCCGCATGAAACTCAAGTGAGTCTCGCAAAATAAATGACTGAGATTTCATAAAACAGAATAAAACAGAATAAAACTAAATAAAAAATCTGGATTCATCTAACAGGAAAACTGGGTGAGAATAACAGAAGATCTATTCCCCTAGGAAGCCACAAAAACCGGGAGTTTGTGTCGAAATCAAGCAAAGTGCACATGGTCTCATGATGTGTTTCACTAGGAAACCAAAGCCCGAGAACGGACGATCTCGACGACCGTACCCTTTAATGTCACCTCTACTCTATACGCCCGTCAAAAGCATCCACCGTTAAAAGAACGATGCCCGATTATGCACAACACTTTATATCTTCTTTACCTCTGCATCTCATCTGCAATAAACCTCACAGTATCATAATCTTGTCAAAGTCCCCTGACAAAATTTGATACATCAAACTACCAAAATGAGAGATGATACAGCCTCCACCATTCAAATCTTCTGTTTTTCCATATATTCAGTAAACCTCACAGTACATTACAATCTATTCAAAGTCCCCTAACAAAATTTGATACATTAAACTACCAAAATGAGAGATGATACAGCCTCTACTATTCAAATCTTCTGTTTTTCCATATATTTGTGACCTAAGCTGCCACAAGATTTTCAGAAGCAATAAATCAAATGCTATGAGTAATATCGTAAGCTAAAACTTGTTGGAACAATTATAAAAATTGTTGGTTAGTTAGCAATCCAAAAAAAAATTGCTTAAATTACTATGATCTCTAATGTTTCAACAGCTCGAATATATACAAACAGAATATAAACACAGTATCTACTGGATCAGATCTTCATCCATGATAGAAATGGCAATCATCATTGACAGTATATTTCTGGACTCTCCTTCCTTCACATTCCTTTCTATGTTAGATAACCAACTGGAAAGTTCGCTGGCAGCAATCTCAGTTAGTTTCCTCCGACTCCCATTTTCATTTGCAAGAAATCAGCTTGATGCCTTAAAACTAACAAATGCTATAGCATCTTTTGTCCATGCACCTTTTCTGAAGGCAAGAAACATACCCTCGTAACCAGAATAGAAGTATTTTTTACTCAGAGATTTTGTTCCCTCTTTCACATAATCCTTTGCATGGCAACATAATCTTCCACAAAGACTTCCAATAAGAAACTGTCATACAATGTAAAGAATGAAGATATAATGAAAACGCAGATGAAGAAATGCCATACTAACAAGAGCATTCATCAAATTTGTCCAGGCAGTTTACGATAGTCGTTTCACATGCTACAGCAGGCATCAACAAAGTAACACAGATAAGACAAGGGAATCGTCTTGTGGTAAAGACTCTCTCCTAGAAGGACCACAGACTTGAGGAAAAGAAAAGATAAAATAAAATTGAAAGTACAAATACACACTTGGGGAGAAACCCAAAATTTGACACTCCCAGGTATTGATTTTATTATGCAAATCCTTCAGGGTCAACTCCCATCACAGTTTGCTTGCGTAGCACAGTTTATGTAACACGTAAATGTGTATGTGTGCGAGGAACACAGATTCAAAGATAAAAGAAATAGGCGGATAACACTCATTGCACAAGTAGAATCCAGATTCCATTGTTAAGGTAACAAAAAGGCTACTACTCTCACAGTCAATAAATTTGCTATTAAAATGTCACATCCAAATTGAAGCAGCAAATGGACAAGAAAGCTTTAATAATAAACTGCTAACAACGAATACATGGCTTAAAATTCACAGCTCTAATCAAGTTTCTCTTTCAGAAAAACATAGAGTTGCAAGGCCTGTCGGGATAACTCAAGAAGAAAACACGGACAACTCAGTATACAAGTCGAATGTGATGTATACCCTAAAGGCAAGCCAAAGTTTCTGATCTCAGGTTACCCCTATATTGAATTTGGATATTAACATGTCGACACAAGTTTTGGGAGTAGTAAACAAAAAGCTTACATGAGAATAAAGGAAAGCTTGCAAAGTTATCTGAGAGATGAAGCAATGACTTACCACTAAGCAACAGCATTAATTCAGTCAGCGGGCTCTATGCGTAAGTGCATTTCAGAGCAGCTCCAAGGAAGAAGACTATTAATGCATCGAAATCAGCTCATCTATGCCGCATTGCCTAATGCTAACAACCATAGATTCATTGAATCCAGACACATCACAACACTGTCGACGGGAAGCAATCATCTGGGATAGGAATGGCAATGCCATCAAATAATTGCCAAATTTTCCCTATCAATAGTTACTAATAGCACAATTCATATTTCAAATTTGTGGTACCTGTCCAGCACGAGATTCTAGTTTGTGTGTGAACACTCTCATATGTTCAAGGTTGTTTACCGCATTAGCCCTAGAGCAATCCTCCTCCTTGTGCCTCCTGTAAGTACTCCAAATGCCATTATCAATAAGAGACACCTTTTCCATGAAAAAGACAGCTGGCCTTTGACAAGGATTTTTAGGATATTCCCTCACATTGAACATGAGTCGACTGAAGTCACCGCTTCTACTTCTCCTCCATGGCCTGAACGTTCTCTGTGGTAAAATAAGGTCTGGAAGCGGCTCATTCCCTTCAAACACCTGAACCGAATAGCCCCATGCGACTGAGACGGTCAATGAATTTTTGCGGTCATAGCAAACAGTTTGCTGCAAAATCCTAGCATGATCCATGCTCACAGCTTCAAAAAGATGATGGATAGCTTGAGTCCTGTTCATACTAGGAAATATTGCATCCACCGCATTCAAATGATGAAGAGACACCAGGGGAGATGCTGGATGTGCAGACAGCAACCCAAACAGGCTTCCCCGCATATCAACCTGGTCAAATCAAATGCATCCCAAGACTCAATCCATTTTTACCAACATGAACTCAAAAATGGTAACAAAAAAGGACCCCAAAAATAAAGCGTACCTGATGAAACCCAGGTTCATGAGTCAACGTCACACCCAATTCCACCAAGCATGAGAAAATCCTCGCATCACTACCGTACAAGTTTGCGTATCTTATCAAACACGAATCCAGAACTCTTGCCAAAACCTTAGCCAATGGATAACTTATAGCGAAACCTCCACCGCCAAATGCCATATCAAACGAGTACTTCAAATTCTGATCATAACTCTCCGAGTTACTCCCAATATAATACCACTCGTTATGGTCGTACTTAGACAGCGTTTCCAACAAATTGTCCACAAAAAACAATGTGTCGTCGTCGCCGAACACGAACCACCTCACATCGCTCTGATTCAACTCCACAATCTCCTTCACCACACGCGCCACGCGAACCGCCGATTTCAGCCCGCCCTTGTAGGTGTACGGAAAGCGAGAAGTATCCTCGGAGACGATCAGAGGCGGAAGGGTGGGGTCCGACGCGAATCCCGCCGGAGCGCCGTCCACAAACACGAAGGCTCGCATGGTGTCGGGATCGTACCAGAGTTTGAGATATGGTATCCGGCCAACGAATGATGCGGACGATGAGGCGATGGCAAAGACGAGGTGGTGGCGGGAGGGGGCTGGGTAAGATGGAGATAAAGGAGCTGTGACGGCGCGTGGGAGAGTAGGAGGCGAGTGGAAGAAAAGGTAAATAATGAACACAATGGAGAGAAGTAAAAGCATGTCCTTGAGACGGCTGTGCGCCAAAGGTACTGAGAATTTGGGAGTGGCCATTCTGGCGGAGAGAGAAAGAGGAGAGTTAGGGTTAGAGGTAGAGAGAGAAAGGGCAGTCTTCCTTTTCCGGTGTTCGAACATGTTGATGTTGATGTGCCCTTGTCGGGTGGTGGTTTGATTCTTCTTTTTTAATAATAATAATTATTATTTTTACCTTTTTGCTTCCTCTGAGTGCCGAATGCCGATGTCTGTTTCTGACCGATACGACGAAAGAGAGAGGAGACGAGATGAGATCACTTTTCTTTTGCTGTTTTGTATAATGTCAAGTTGGCACTTCGCCACTTCCCCTACCCACGTTTCAGAACACAACTGACCCATCCCCACGTCGACATGTGAGCTTTTCACGTTCTTTATTGGAATGTAATTGTTAATTGAATGTATCATTGACCCCTCTAAGTTGAAAGTTTCGGAGGTTGTTACAATTCGATTCCCAGTCACGATTTGCGGAAAAAGGAACAGTAGGCCATTCCCAGTTAGGTCCCGACAGGAAGTTGAGAAGACAATGCTTGTCCCCCCTAGGTAAAGAGTTGTTGATCAAAGTGTAGAATATCCCATAAGACTGTATACACATGTACAGTTGGATGGTAAAAACTTTTTTGGATTAGCATATAACAAGGGAAGTGGCCAAAGGTCTTAGTTTTAGTGGACTATCAAAAGATTTATTATAGCTAATAGGTGATATGAATTTCAATCATTTGTTTAAAGACCTAAGTAACTAAATACCTTAAAAATATTAAACTCCTCTTTCTTGTCACCTACCTACAGGGTTAGCTTACCATCCGTGGCATCAATTAAGGCTCCGCCTGTGGCTAAGAATGGTCTTCCCAAAATTATGGGAACCTGCATGTCAAACTCCATCTCCAGCATAACAAAATCAGCAGGAATTATAAGCTTACCAATCTTTACCAGTAAGTCCTCAACTATACCAATCGGATATCGAATTGATTTGTCGGCAAGTTACAACGAAATGGTGGTCGGTTTGAGTTCACCAATTCTCAACCTGTTATACAAAGACAAAGGAATAAGATTGATGCTTGCACCAAGATCACATAAGTATTGAAAAATATGCGATTCGCCAAAATAACAGGGTATAGTGAAACTCCCTGGATCCTTTAACTTGGGAGGTAGTTTATTTTGTAAAATAGAACTACACTTCTCGATTAAGGCCACTATAGCGAAGTTGTCAAGCTTCTTTTTGTTAGAGATGATCTCTTTTAAAAACTTAGTGTATATAGGCATCTCCGCTAGCGCTTCCGTAAGAGGGATATTGATGTGAATTTTCTTGAACATGTTGAGAAACTTATGGAACTTCGACTCGTCAGTCCTCTTATTGACCCTTTGGGGATACGGTATGGGTGGTATGAAGGTAAGGTCCGACCCAGATGGTGGTTCATTCTTGTGAGATGGTCCTTTAGGCTCCTCCCCTTCATCTGTCTTTTCTTCTTCAACCTCCGGAACCTCCTTTGTCTTTGGGACTGCACCTTCTATAATCTTCCCGCTTTTTAGAACGACTGCCATGCAATCTTGTTTTGGATTCACCTGAGTGTTACTAGGCAGCTTCCCCTTTCCTCTTTCACTGACTTCCTTTGCCACTTGACTGAATTGCACTTCCAAATTCCTAATCGCTGCTTAATTTGACTGAATGTTCTGCTCCATTCTATTAATTGCTTGAGAACTGGCTTGGGTGTTCTGATCCATTTTTCCCATCAGCTGAGAAAACATGTCCTCAAGTTGGTCTACCTTTTTCTCCCATGGTGAAGGAAATTGTTGGGGAGCAGAAGTTGAAGGGGCTGAGTAATGTTGTTTCTCTGGTGTTGGGAACCCTGGTGGCCCCATAGGTTTGGCTGCCCTTTGATTCTTCCAGGAGAAGTTTGGGTGGAATTTTCAACCTTCATTATAGGTGTTTGAGAAGGGATCTAGCCTCTTACCCTGCCTACCGTTGTTCGCATAGCTTACCTCTTCTTCTGTCAAGGCTGTCTCACTATTCATACACCCTGCTACTGAATGCCCAAACCTCCCACACAAAGTATATGGGTCTCTACTAGATTTATTATCATTCATCAGCAAATTCAACTTCTTATTGATTTCAGCAACCTAATATGTCATGTCCGACTTGGAACCTACTTCATTCAGAGTTACAACTTTGCTTCTAGTTACCTTGCAATGTGAGTTATCGGCGACCTTTTTGAAAATATTCCATAATTCTTGAGAACTCCAGTCCCTTATGTTTCCCCTAGCATTCAAATCCACTAAGGTTTGATTGTGATCAGTGAGACCATAATAGAAAACTGAGTCAATGAATACATGTCGAATCCATGGTGTGGGCATTGGTTAAGGAGATCATTAAACTGTTCCCAAGCCTCATTAAACTTTTCCCCAACCTTCTGCGAAAACCAATGTATCATCTTTCGGAGTTTAAGACTTTTGTGGGTCGGGTACCACTTCATCATAAATGTCTCCATAACTTTCTCCCAAGTATCAATAGGGACCACTTCTAAACTCAACAGCCAATTCCTTGCCAACCCCTTTATGCAATAAGGGAAACACCATAGCCTCAGTTCATCCTCCGACAATCCATATAATGGAAGCGTTTGAACTGTCGCATAGAAATCCCTCATAAAAGCTAGCGCATCTTCACTAGGCATCCCGTTAAATTGTGGCAACATAGACAAATGGATTTGCTTAAGCTCATAATTCCGTGCGGCTACAGTCAATCTGATGCACGATGGATTTCCTATAAAGTTCAAATGTGCACAGTCTGTGGTATTTTGTGCATAACTCATTGAATACTAAATCAAATTGAATGATCTTGGATGCGTTAGAAATTTAAGACACTGTAGAACAACTTTCCAGAAGAAAGTGTTGCCTAATTTTTTCATTTACCCTATCAGATTAATTATGCAAAGTTGATCCGAAATCATATGGGTAGAAAATCTGAAATGGTCACTTAGGTTATGAAATTGATTTCACATTGTTTTATTTTGGTCC
>JANZLH020000152.1:282778-294079 GCA_026770325.2 Erythroxylum fimbriatum | reverse complement strand
ATTAGTCTCATTTTAGTCTTGAATATTCTTATAAAATATAAATATAAAGAGGCCTGATTATTGATATAAGAATATTCAAGACTAAAATGAGACTAATTAGAGAACATCCATCCTTGGACTAGAAAAAAAGTAGGCTATTGATCAAGGACTAGTGTAGAAGACTATTTGGATGCCTGAACTTAAAAAAAATCTTCAAAGGACGAGAGACTATATTATCACCATTGTCGAAAGATAGAATAAATAATATCACTATTGTTGAAAGAGAGAATAATAAATACAATTAGGCCAAGAATAAGGAGTGATAAAGGAAAAAGGAGCAGAAGGAATGGTGAAAAAAAGAATTGAAAAGGAGGTGAAAAATGTAGAAGACAAAAATGACCATAGGTGAGAAATTAGATTACTAAACGAAGAAGTTTGAGTAAAAGAAACTAAAGATAAATAAACAATTGGGGTGAAGGGAGAGAATAGTGTAATGGGAGAATATTAGTAAAGAGGAGACTAGAAATCTAAGCTCCGGGCAATGGGAAAGAGGAAAGAGGAGACTTGCCAGAATAAGAAACAAAATGAAAGAAAGAATGATGAGGAAATCTCACGTAAATGTTAAAGTCAAAAGAGGAAAAAGAAAACATAGTTGTTAAAAAGATATGTAGTATTATCTAATAAATTAACAATAAAAGGATTTCACACTTTCAGTGTTAGAGGTAATTAGATTTCTTGAAAAGTTCTAGGATTGGATCAGATTATATATAACCATATTCTACTTTAATGTGATAATTAATGGGGAGCCTATATCTTTATTTAGGAGTGGAAGTGAATTGAGACAAGGGAATCCATTATCTCCTTACTTATTTATCATATGTGTAGAGGTGTTTAAAAGGATGGTGAGGCATAATATTAGATTTACCTTTGATTTTAAAATCCATAGCAGGTGCAAGTAGTTTGAGCTTTTTAACTTGTCTTTTGCAGATGACTTAATTCTTTTTTCAATAGTTAATGATGTGTCAATCAATCTTTTAATAGCTTCAATAAGACTTTTCAAAAAATTTCAAAGTTGGAGATTAATAAAAGAAAAATTCAGATAATCATATCCAATATCACGGGCTTTCACGTAAAGCGACCTCCCTTCATCTAATTAGTGAGAAAAAATTTTAGAGTGTGGAGTTAAAAATAAAGAGTAAAGAAAGAGAATTAATATTGTTGCTAGTAATTGTGAGGTTTGATAGTGCTATGTTAGCAAGGTAACAACTACTTGTACTTTTGTGCAAGGACGATGTTGGTTTTTCAACTAACAAACACAATAATTTAGACGGTAAGCATAAGACAAATTTTGTTACGTATTTTCACGCCAAAGTTCATTCTAACATAAGGGAAAAGAATGAATAATATGCAAGGCAAGCCAATAAGGGGCGTATAAAGGTTATTATAAACTCAAAGATTGGGTTCGAGTTCATATATATAAGGACAGGTTTCCTGCTCAAAGGAAGTCTAAGTTATAGCTTAGGGGAGATGGACCTTTTCAAGTGTTAAAGAAAACCAGTGACAATGCCTATAAACTAGATTTGCTAAGCACTATAGTAATGTGAGTGCTACATTCAATATTTCTAATTTACCATTGTATGATGTATATGATTCAATGAAGAATCCCTTTGAGGATGGAAGGAATGATGGATATTAACTTGCACCATCACTTATTTCCAAATATTCTTATGATCGTTTGCAAGGAATTATAGGCACAATGACTAGGGCAAAGACCAAATGCATAAAGATAGTTTTGCAAGGATTAATCATGGAGATGCAGGAAAAGGAGGCTATTTAAGATGAATCAAATGCATTGCCAAAATTAATCACTTTTCCAAATGTTATTAGAGATGGAATATGCTTAACACAAGATGAACAAGGCTTAGACTGTAACTAACTACGTAGGCCACTTGTTTTAAGTTAAATAGAGACCAATTTGAATAATGCAAATGTATTTAAGTACATTAGTTCATTGTTTTATTATTCATCATATTTTATTGTAATTGGGTTATAACTTAATTATAAAGCCCAAATCATTTTAGTATTATTTTATAATTGTTTTATAGCTTCCTATTTGGATTATGACATATTGTGGGGTTACTTTCTATTCTAATTATGATTGCTTAAATTTCTAATATGATTAGAATCCCTTATGACATTAAGGATATGATTGAAATAGGATTCTTAGAGTCCTAGTTAAAATAGTATTAGTAGTTAGTGTTTGAATCCTTATTACACTTAATAAGGAATGTTCTTTTAAGTATCTAGTTTTCTTTTCCTTTCATGATTATAGTTTTAAGGATTTTATGCCTATAAAAGTTCTTCTTATTAATGTAATCCATGCACCATCAATATAAAAATTAATTTGAGAGTTTTTTTCACTTTTGAGAAGATTCCTCACGGTTATTTAACAAAAACTTAATCTAATCTTATCAAGGCAACTTAATCGGTGAATTTGGTTTGGGTCAAGTTTTCTTACTTGATGAAGATCAGCTTGAATAATTAATGTCTAATTATTTGAGTCTAATCATATTAGCTCTTTACCATTAGTAATTAATTTAATTAATGATATTTGAAAAATATTTCAAAGTGGCATTCCAATTGGACAAAGATTTCCTAAATTAATATTAATCGAGAATAATGGAACATTCTCCCTTATCACCTTAGGGTGATGAATCTTATATCGATCACTTAACTATCTCCATATAGTTCATGCTACATCCAATGACTACCGACTGGGCTATTGTTGACTAGGATAGGTTATAAGTAGTATCAAAACATAACTATCTCTATATGGGATGCTTTGGTAATCTCAAGTCAAATGATCACTTATACAATCATCACAATAAGATTTTCATAGACATACAAATAATGTTCCAAATAAATTTCTCATATAGGGTCAATTTAGTGAACTTGTTCTCTAACAAGCACTTATATGTTTTTTTAATTATCCATATACTCTACTCTATGAGATCAACTACTTCCTTCATAAGGAAGAAGCATAACATGTGTCAGTCTTTTTACACTTTATTAATGTCCAATCTTAATAGAACAATAATTAGGAATAATTTACGGATAACACATGAATGTGGTATGAATCTTATAATTATAATTTCATTATAATTTTATTTACAATGTTTATTTATCTTATAGACTTTATCATATATGTCTGAATATGTAAAAGATAAAGAATGTCTTTAAATATTATGTCATTAAACTACAATCAACCTAACACGATCCACATCAAGCAAATCCTGCAATTGCACCTTCAACTCTTTTAGTTCTATAGGTGCCATTCTGTATGGAGTAATCGAGATAGGGCTTGTACCAGGAAGGAGTTCTATATTAAACTCTATTTTCCTTTCTGGTGGTAATCCAAGTAAATCTTCTGGAAACACATATGAAAAATCCCTTATTATAGGGATCTGCTGTATCTTACTGATCTCACTTCTGGTATCCCTAACATGAGCTATATACCCCTGACATTCCTTTCTTAAAAGTCTTTGGGCATGCATAGCTAAAATTCTATTAATAGGAAACCCAATTCGATCACCCTGATATAACACTTCTGTTTCTGGATCTGGCCTAAGTATAATTCTTTTGGCATAACAATCCATTGTAGCATGGTAACTTGACAACCAATCCATACCCAAGATAACATCAAATTCTAATACTGCTAACTCAAACAAATTTGCCATAAATTTTCTACCTTCTATTTCTACTACACATGAGGGGTAAACATATTTCACTTCAATAGTTTCCCCTAAGGGCGTAACTATGACCAGTGGGTCTCTCATTAATTCTCTCTCTTTATCTAGCTTTCTGGCAAAACTCGACGCTATAAATGAATGAGTGGCACCCGAGTCAAAAGCACTTTAGCATTCTCATTCTGGATAAGGACTACGCCTATATCAACATTCATCATAAATAAAGAACAATCATATCCTTTATCTTAACAGGGCATAGACATTCTATTCGTGATACCAATTTAACTAAATATCAACAGGTTCTCATAGGGTTACCTGTTACAGTTGTATTAGAGGCTTGTGCTTCTTGGGGATTCACAGCAAACACTCTCCCCTGACCTCTAACTACTGAGGCTGGTGCTGACATCTGCCCCATACTCTGGTTGGGAGCTTGGCCTGAAGGTCTACCTCTACCAGCTGGGCCTCTATTAACAGATCTGTCTATCTGTACAGTAGTCTGTGAAGCTGGGGGTAAAGCTACTTGGTTTTCTGGCGTTGGGCAGTCTTTCATGAAATGCCCTTGTTGTCCGCACCTATAACAACCTCTGAACCCCGAGTCTACAAGGTCCTGGATGATTCTTCCCACAGACATTGCAAGCAGTTCTAACCTGTTGTTGTACTGGAGGTTGCTGTGATCTAGACTTAGCTAGGTTCTGCGTACTACTAGGTGCTGAAAAGACTGATGCACCTGGATTTCTGACTTTGTCTTGACCCCCTCTCTGTGGTTCTAGAGGAGCAGACTGTATTGTTTGTTATGTCTGTCTCATCTGAAAGCTATCTCTTTCTCTACGGCCTCTATTGCTCTGGCCTTTCCCTGTTCTCCTCCATTCTCTTTCTGCTCTCCCCTCCTTAAACTTTGCTTCTAATTGTCGAGTCTTATCAATCAATTTCGACAAATTTGGGAAGTCAATAGCTGCCACAGCACTATACAAGGAAGGCATGAGTCCCAACTTGTATCTTTCCATTTTTGCAGCTTTAATAGGTACAATTGCTGTAGCAAACTTGCATAAGCGTAGGAATTCACTTGCATAATCATCCAAACTTACACCAAAGTTTTGTCTGAGCCTTTCGAATTACAGGGCTCGATTCTGTCTCTCATATGGAGAAATAAACTCATCGATTAATGCTTGCTTAAAGAACTCCCAGGTTGGAGGGTTCTCACCATATAATTGATCCTCAATATTCCTTTGGAACCATTCCCAAGCATTCTTTGTCAGTTTAACCCCTGCTAATTCTATGATCCGTGCATCAGAGCAAGTCAATCTCCGGACCATTTTCTCAATATGACTCATAAATTCTTGGGGATCCTCATGTCTCTCACCACCAAACTCAGGGGTTTGTAATTTCAAAAAATCATTGATACTTACCCCTTCATCAACTAATGCTCGCCTAGGTAATCCTCTAGGCATCTACACTGGCTGTGGTGGTGCAGGAGCAACTTCAAGTACACCCTAAGTTCTTTCTCTCTCTCCTTCTCTAGGTATTCTTACTTCTTTTTTCAATTCTATAACCTCCTGCCTTTCTCTTAAGGCTCGGTTCTCTGCTTCTAAGGCTTCTATTTTTTGTCGTAAGGTTCTAACATCTTCCCCTTAAGCAGCTGGGGGTTCAGGTTCAACTTCTATCTCTGATCTCCTCCTAACTCTAGGTGGAGACCTTTCTTCTTGTTCTTGTTCTTGCTGTATAGACTCAACATCAGGTACAGCAGTCGGAATTCCCCCCTCCTAGGACGACTTCGTCCTTGATGAGGAGGTGCTCTTCCTCTAAGAAGCATCTCTAATAGGGAAAATTTAAAATCTATTTAGACGCAAAAATAACATGCTATTGACATGATGCAGATCCTATGCTCCATGGTGTCATGCTTATGCAAGAATATCTTATGCATATCTCTTCTCCTAACTCTTTTCTTCAATACTTTTTGTCCATCATATAGATCACAAGATCCTTACTCTTATACAACCTCTGGCTCTGATACCATCTGACACGAGCCGCCTTTTTAAACCGTGTTGTCACTAGGGAATGGGTAGGCTTAATGATCTCCATTTCTTAAAACCTTGTTAAATGCATCTTAGTGTGTGTAATGGATAAGTTAATGCAAGTGATCAATTGGGATCAAGCATCTTCTCAATATCAAACATAACTAGGTAGATAAAAGAAAATTAACACAATCACAAAAAAGACATATATGAGACTTCATATATTAAAGCTCCAAATTCTACATAAACAAATCCATAACACAACACATTGTTCAATTCTTGATTAAACTATAATCAATGAAATCTAACTATAAGGGATAAATCCTAACTCAGGAGTTCATAACTGTAACATCCCAGATCACCCGCTTACAGATATTGTTCGCTTTGGCGCTTTGACCCAGCCAAGCCCTCACAGATTTGCTTTTCCAAGGCCTTCCCAGGAGGTCACCCATCCCAGAACTACTCTCACCCGAGCATATTTAACGTCGGAGTTTCGATGCGATCTGGTCCATTAGGCCATGGAAAACGCATCTGTAAGGGAGAGATATTCGTACCCTTATAAGGCATACTTCGTTCCCCACTCCAACCGATGTGGGATCTTACAATAACAATGTAGTTAAACACAACAATGTAAAAACTACTCTCCTTTGAAGCCCATCGAACTCAAACCATCGCTACATCTTTAAGAGGAAATGGTGCTTAGCCAAGCATCACTTCGGGAGCACTCACAACTGTAAATACACCGATAGTATCCATAGCAGCAGCAATAGATGATGAAGGCGACGATAAAAAATGGACAGAAATAATGGATGAAGGTCGAGAGTGAGAGAGATGAGAGGTGTGTGTGTGGTAGGCTCGTTGTGTAGAGTCTTTTTCTGTTGTCTCTTCTAACCTAATTTAGTAGGTTTTTAAGTGCCGGATCGGTGGGTCGGGTCAAACAGTGAGTGATTTTTTCAAATATGACTCGGGTTTTTTACGGTTCGCCGCGGCGACCGATAAGTTCGCCGCGACCTTACTTTTCCCGAAAGTTCAGCTTGGATTCTTCGTATTTCTCCGCGACAAAAGGACTACTTTGTCGCGGCGAACATCCTGTAGCGCCTTTGCTCTTATTGACTTCACTTCAACCCATCTTTCGACTCCCTTCTCCTTGAGGTTCCTACAATGACAATAGCAATTTGCAGTATCAATTTTTCTCAGAAAAATTAATAGTGCAATTAATACCAATTTGTAACAATTTTTACTATCAAATTGCATAAAATAAAAGTGCACACTCAAGGATTAATTTAATCATAAAATCAAGAATTAGGAGTCAAAAGGTATAGTAAAAGCCAGGAAAGTGTTGCCAATTTATATAATAAACTTAGGCTCAATCACCGACAGATTTGAAAAATTCGTTAGAAAAGTTACCGACAGAGGAGACTTGTTCTTCGCTACATTTACCGAGCAAAACAAACCTTCTATCGCTAAATTTACCGACAGCATAAAAATTACCATCACTAAATATAGTGATGAAAAAAAAATATTCGTCGGTAAATTATTGATGGAAAATTTGTACTCCGTCGCCAATTATTAACTACTGTCGTTTCTCCAACGACTAATTCCATTGCTAACTTAGCTTGCCGACAAAAAACCTTCATATTACGTCCGTAATTTTCGTTGCTAAATCCCATTTTTCTTATAGTGCTAGTAGCACTACTTAAGGAGTATAAAACATCAATTACATAGAAGTTCGAGAGGAAAAAGTCACGTCGAGCATAACAATGTTAAACAATTGCTCTTTTTGGGAAGCAACTCAAAATATAATATTTTTATTAATTTTGTTTTACTTATATATAGTTTGCATTTGCTTAGTTTTGAAACATAAAATTATTTGCTTAAGGGAAAATGGGGTATTAAAATTCCAGAATACTAAATCTCATAAGGCGAGATCACTTTTTACATTATTTAGTATTCTGGAGTGCATACCTTAAAATTCCAAACTACCAAATCTCATTAGGCAAGATCTCATCTTATATGATTTGGCGTTCTAGAATGGAACCCTAAATTCCTCTTATAAATTAATATTTTAATTTTAATTTTTTATAAAAATTTAAAATGTACTTAAATATTTGTTCTCATTCAATTATTTAATTTCTTTATTTACTTAAATATTTTTAATTATTCAATTTATTTTTATTAAAATCCCTAAGTTTGTGATTCCTCTTTGTAGGAAATTAGAACCAAAATAACAGCAACGCCAACACAGACTCCCAGCCACAACGTCCACCAATTAAAACCAAATGCTTGTTTCTTCTTTGCAGACAATTAAAAAAGCCACAATAGCAGCTCCACACAAAGACAACCACAACACCAATACAAAGAAGACAACAAATAAGTAGCACTCCTCCACAAAAGAAGACAGCAGCAGCCAAATGCTCAAAGCAACATTACCCCACCCATGCAGTCCACAGATAACTCCACTGCAGGCCACCACAATAGTAGCACACTCCTCACCAAGCTAACACCATAATACACATTGTTTTCAGTGCTCACATCTCAAGGGAGTCCTCTATTTTGTGCTTTATTTCTATTATTATTTTTGTTGAGATGTGAGTACCTTATGCATACATTAGGGACAATGTATGAATTAGATATAGGGGAGTGAGTGTTTATATTATGATGAACATTGTGATTTTTGCTTAGACTTATTATACTATGATTCATATATTGATTATTCCTCGTGATAGCCTCATAATTTTCTGATTGTTGTTCATAAATAATCCTTAAGCTAGGATACATTGTCAATTTAAGATCTAATGCATGAAAGAGACAAGCATGGTTAGTGTTTTCATTAATTTATTTCAAGTGTCTCATTAGTTTTGATAAATGAAAGTGTGCAAAACTTGATGCATTTTTTACACCTACAAGAGCTTTGAGCCTAAGAGCATTCTTCACATATGTGCTGACATATATCCTTTTTGTTGTGAGTTACCAAACATAACTTGTTTATGCTAGAACTACCTTTTAAATACGTTTTGAGACCACATTTTTTATTGTGTATAAAGATGATGAGGGCATTTAGGATAACCATTTTTTACCTAAACAAACTTATCTTATTTTTAATCCCTAGAAAAACAATTTGAGTCTTACCCTTTCTTTTCTTGCATCATAACGTTGTTACAAGCCAACTTTATCCTTTTTGTTATTGCTATCCTTAATGATTTTGAACTCCTAAACTGAAGGAATTCTATCGAGCTTATTTGCATAAAATTTTGACTATTTTTATGAAAAGTAAATTAGATTATTTAATTTGCATTGTTTTGATTTTCTATAGAATGGGGGAGAAGTATAAAAGAAAAAAAAACTACTCTTGATATTTTGTTCGAAAAAAATAAGACAAAAGAAAAAAAGAGAAAAAGAGGAAAAAAAGGGATTGAAAGGGATGTTATTTGAATCAAAAGAATTTTGGATTGATTTAAGTTAAAACTTATGTGGATAAATTTGTATGATATCCTTTAATTTACTTAACCCAAAAAGCTTCTTTTTGTCATACCTTGTTAAGTCAAAATGACTTCACGTCTAATAATTTTGGTGACAATCAAATAATAATAATATTGGAAATAATGAACTGTTTTGATAAGTGTGTTAAGCGTGTAGCAAAACATAGAAGGAAGAAAACACAGAACGAAGAAAACACAGAAGGAAGCAAAACACAGAAGGAAGAAAAGACAGAAGGAAGCAAAACACAGAAGGAAGCAAAACACATAAGGAAGAAAACACAGAAGGAAGAAAAATATAGAAGGAAGAAAACACAGAAGGAAGAAAACACAGAAGGAAGCAAAACACGTAAGGAAGAAAACACATAATGAATGATATGTGCTTAATTGTTGATATTTTTAATTATTTTCACTTAGCAATTATTGACATAAAAATGCTTAAGTTACTCACTTTAATTCATATATTATTTTAGGTACAATTTGGAAGTAAGAGAAATTAAAGTGAGTTGAAAGCGTGACATATGGATCATTTTTCGAGGATTAATATCTACTTGCTTTCATAAAGGAAGAAGAAAAAAACATAACAAAAAGCAAGAGAAATGGAAAATACATGAGCATAAGCATCGAAGGCACAAGTGGGATTTAATTGAGTGGCACTTTTAAATTGTCAAGCAAACTACAAAGGACGTCCAGCGTTTGATCACAAGGGAGCAGCAATTGAGTGAGATTAAAACAGGAGAACAACAGGTGACAGTTCAATGCAATAGAAGACCATGGGATAAAGAGAAAATGAGCAGTGGACGGATAACATTAAGAGGCGTGACCATTTAATTGTCTAATCAATAGCGGCGTCAAACCAGAGACAAGAATATAAATCAAGCAATGAAGAGTAACACGTTGAGGCGACACGTGGAGAATTGAAGAGCAAAAATTAAATCAAAGCAACACTTTAGAAGCTTAAGGCAGCTAGCACGCAGGGCACGCACATGGAGGACAGCTGGATGACGCAAATTAAGAGCTATGAATTAGCAACACACAGGACACGCATACTCACAGGAGATAAGAGAATAAATCAGCTAAGGGCGTGACTCCACACAGCAGACATAAAAAGAAAATCAAGTAACTGGGTGTCGGCGCAAGAGGAAAAACGGGCAATAAAAAAAAAGTAAAGGAGCTGAAGGCAGCATAGAGGAGAGTGACCCAGGAGGAGTGTCGGCTGGGAGAGCTTAAAGAAAAATATATCAACAGTGCCGACAGCTCCTGAAGAACAAGGAACGCCGAAGACAACGTGGAGATGATTTTTAAGGAGGCTTTTTAGTTGTCATTTGAGGGAACAGTGTTAAAAGAGCAAGCTATAGACAATGCCGGCGAGGAGTTGAAATGCTAACCCATTGTTTATTTGTCTTGTCGAAGCAACAGTGGACAGAAGCCACAAAAGAATAAACCAAAGCAATAAAATAATCAGCTGAGTGGCGAGAATAGTGTTGGCAGACAATAAACACCCAGCAAGCAAGGGAGATGGGCGGTCTGTGTTTTAACGTAGTTTTGACTAGGAGAAGTGAATCAAGTTAATTCGTCACATCGATGAACAGGAGACGCTAGAGACTTGGATCAGCTGTGAAGAAGCAGGGACGTGAAGAGCAGGGAAGAGGATTTTAAAGGTTGTTCAATTAAATTGTCAAATCAATGAACAGTAGATGGGCTGTAGCTTGCGGCAGTGAGGGTAAGATTTAGGGATTTTTGGTTAGGGACAATGGATGAGACTAAAGAAATTTATCGGGATAGACCTATGAAGAGCTAAACATCCCAACGCTGGTTCGGAGGTAATATCGATGCCGACAACTCGGGCTAAGTATTATTTTAATTATTTTGTTGTTTCTTTCTCGCATTAGAAATTGATTTTGTTATCCTATTTTTAATCTAGGTATTGTGTATGGATAATCGGATTTTCGTTATTATTCGGTTATTTGTGTATAAACCTATTGGGTATTGTGATTGATGATTTTAATGCGTTCATTGAATTGTTAATTTCAATCCCATTGCTAGAATTTCAATATAATCCGTAATTGTTGTGTTGAAATTCATGTG
>JANZLH020000152.1:259418-272706 GCA_026770325.2 Erythroxylum fimbriatum | reverse complement strand
CTATAAATCCATGAACAGAAGTGGGTAACGGGACTTATACAGGAGATACCATAATTAGTATCAACAGGAGAGACATATGTCTCGGTATCAGGAGACACCGAAGTGTCATTAACAGAAGACACCGAAGTGTCACTAACAGAAGACACCGAAGTGTCATTAACAGAAGACACCGAAGTGCCACAGAAAAGCTATAATGTATATATATAGTTTTTTAATGAAATGAAATGAGGATTCAATTTTAAATATGGTGACATTTATGTATTTATGATGATGCCATGATTAAGGAATTGTAGTTACTGCTCTAACATGTCATTATTATAGGTTATGTACTAGAATATCCTCAAGATATTCTGGTATGTATCCTATGGTAGTGGGATGTTACATAAAGTCATTAGAACTATAATGAAATATAAGTATTATTTTTTTATGAATTGTTATTTCATTCAATACATTAGAAATATAATGAAATATAAATATTATTCTTTTATGAATTGTTATTTCATTCAATACATCACATGTATAAATTTAATAATTTATTACTATCATCATCTTTTCATCAAAGGTTGATTTGGTTATTCTTCAACTTGACAAGTTTCATAAATTTCATACAATTCATAATTAAAAGGATACATACATCCTAACGTGTAACTTTATGATTCCCTTTATGTTGATTACTCAACATGGCATAAAAGGATAGTCTTGGTTATCTAACTTTGTATTATTGCCATTTAGCATAAGTCTCCTTTGATCCAACTCATAAAAACTATTTGTGTAAACATAGATCAAATACTTTTACGTAACAATCAATTTATTATCATGCTTTAAATATTATAATAATGTTGAATCTAAATTCAGTATCAAATACTCATAAGCATGAACTAGAAATATATATGATTTCTATCATATCTCATATAGGCAAGAATAATCATGCAATCATTTTATTCTTACAACAACTATTATCATACTATAACAAAATGTTTAATTGTAGTCTATGTTTATGCTTTGTTTATGCTTTTAGTAGGCTAAGTTAAGTGGAATAATTCCTACAAGGTACTATACCTTTTAGCTCTACTCTATGCAACCTTTTGCATCTTGTTATCAATATGTTGACACACATCTTATGTGTTGTCATCAAAATTTACGAAACATTAGTCAACTCAAAATGACAATTCATTTTGTTATCTATATGATTTAGACATATTTCTAAGACTGTCATTGAATCTTCAATAGGGATTATAGAAAAGTTGCATAAAGGGCATACAATTTTTCTTTTCTAACTTTAAGAACTCTTCTCAAACATATCCTTATGTCTAAGAAATCTAATTCACTAACTCTTAGGATGAATTATACTAAATCAGGTTAATTCAACTCAGAATAAAATATAAATGTAAGAAAATCAAGTAATTATTTATATGTTATAACTACTAAATGAGATTAGGACTTTAATCATGTATTTGGTTACTTCCATTGTTTTCTTCAAAATAATAGCCCTCATTGCTATTTGAAAAGATTACTCTAATCTTTCTAGTGGATTATGATCACATTCAAATATAGTTGATCATGAGTTTGCTCAACAAACCAACTAAACTTAAATTAGGAAGATAATAACTTTATCAATGACATCTCATATGACTCTTAGATCGGATAGGTGACAACTCTTACCAAAACATATCTTATATGTTATGCATAACCCTGCCTCTAAATTCATATGATTATGAGTTTACTCATCTAAATCACACAAATTTAGTTAAGTAGAACACATTATCATAAGACTAAACATGTTCAGGTTAGAGCGACCTTGAGTTTGCTCAACAAACTTGACAGGTTTACTCTTACAACAATGGAAGACAACAATCGCATTCTCAACATATACTTATATTTTAACAAGGGATTTTATTTCATTTGTCTCATCAAACACAAAATTGCATGTAAAATATTATACATATAAAACATACAATTTAACATGCATCCAATATATATAGATCAAACATATAAATAAATTATTCAACTTATGCACTCATAATCAAATTATATGTGTAAAACATCAAGCTTTGTTTGATTCAAGTTACTTCATAATCTAAAATAGTATTTTCAATTCTTTGAAAAAATTAAATTAGATTAAAACCATTTATTCCTAAATGAAAATTATTTTGATTTCAAAACAATTTTCAAATCTAATTGAAAACTATTTCCAATTATCTTGACTTCTTTAACAAAATTTAATTAAAAATAATTTTAAGTACATTGTTCTACTTACTTATCATAATTTTAAAAACCCATTTTTCAAAATTACATAAGTAATACATTCTAATCCAATTAGAAAATTATTTTTAATCTAATTTGAAATTATTATTATAATCTCATTACAAATTACTTTTCTTAATTAGAAAACTATTTTATGATATTAAAAGAAAATTATTTTCAAAATTAAATAAAACTGTTGAATTTAATTAATAAAGTCCTTTATATTATTTATTTATAGATTGATTTCTTAATTAATTAGAAAATATTTTTTCAATAAATTAGAAAACTATTTTCAAAAATTTTAAGAAAGCTCAATTTTCTTAATTAACAAATGAAAACACGTTTAAAATTTTAATCAAGAAAAATACATTTTCTAAAAAATCAAGAAACTTATTATTTATGAATGGATAATCAATTTCTAAATAAATTAAATAATAATTCTCTAAAAATAATGTTATAAATTTAGTTTATCTTAATCAAATTGAAATAAATAAATTTAATTAAGAAATAACTTTCTTAATAACTTAAGAGAATACTTTTTTAATTTTAAAGAGTGAAACCAATTTCAATCTAATTGAAATTAATTAATTCTAATTTTAGAAACTATTTTTCTAAAATTAATTAGGAATCAATATAATTATTAATCTTAATCAATTAAGAAAAATAATTACCTTTGGAATTGATTTTTGAATTTTAAAACAATTTTAAAATTATGTTTAGAATTTAATTAAATTAAGAATACATTATTCCTAATTTAAATAATTCCCATTTAAGTTTAAGTCATACTTAAACTTGGAATACCTTATTCCAACATCCAAACAACCCTTATTCTAATATTAGAATGGACTTATTCTTGTGTCCAAACAAGCCTCTTCTTCACCTTAGGAAACCCTAAACTCAAAGAAGCTTGCCACCGCCGCCATCTCTATGGCCTCTAGTCTGCACCGCCGTCTGCGTTTCTACTTTAGTACATTTTCATGGGGCACCGCTTGATGCTACAACATCCGCATGTTGCTTGGAAGCCACCTAGTAGCCTTAAAATCCATTTTGAAGAACGAAGGCAGCAACTGGAAAACTTATTCCTCTATACTGTTCATTGATGGGACAAATAAGATGGTGGTCATCTTATTCACATCTCTGGCTTTCAACAATTTCCAAATTGCTTTGCAACTGCGTCAATAGACGCAGCTTCTTCACGCCTCCTCCTGCTTTCGTTGTCAAACCGCCATACTGCCAATCACGACGCCCAGACGATGGATTCCTCTGGCTCGCCTCCTTGGCCCAAACCAAAAACGTTCCACCATCTCTTCTCCAGTTCACCCACGTTTCTCCAACAGATGTCTCGCACGTCGCCGACATCAACTCATGTTTCAGCCATATTCTACATCGTCTCTCACCAGCGATGTCATGCGCCTCCAGTGATCTTACAGTTGCAGTCTCACCAGCGACGTCTTGCAAGCAACGCCACTGCCCAAGGTGTCTCCTCCAACGACCTGGGTTTGTGCGTGATTAAAACGCCTTAACCAGTGGCGACGATCGCCACTGGCTATGTCACCAGTTGACACACCAGCGGCGATTTTCCACTGGCAACACTCGTGAATCGCGTCTCTCTAGCCTCATTAACGCCCAGCCAACAAATGCATAACACGCACACACAAAAATTCCAAAATTCTAGAATTCCAGAACAATTATGGCGTTCATAGTTTTTAGGGTTTATTCGGTATTAATCCGAAACCTTTTCCAGATTTAAGTCACAAACCTTTTGCCCTTGTTTGGATGGATGGAAAGCGAGGGAAAGGAAAGGAAGAGAAATGCATTTCTCTTCCTTTCCATTGTTTGGATAAAATTAAGCAAAGGGAAAGTGAGAGAATAGAGGGGAATAGGAGGGAAATTTGGGCCAAATATATTTCCCACCAAATTGGTGGGAAAAGAGGAAAAATTCAGGACAAGGTAAGCCTAATATAAGTAAATTACTATTATATCCTTATTTAACAAAAAAGACACAGCAAAGAAGGATGTCCCATCAACAATAAGTAAACAGAGAGGAGTGGAAGAAGAGAACACTAGAAGAAGGAAAAAGAACATATCAAATTCGCAAAGACATAAATGAGTTGGAACCCAAAACAAAATGGCAGAAGTGTATCAAGTCTCAGGAGATTTACCAAACTTTAGACCTGTAATGACAAACTACAAGTATATATTATAATACGGACGTAGACCTGTAATGACAAACTACAAGTAAACATTATAACATGGACAAGTTTTAGATCTTAATACAAGAAGCTAAGAAATGATAAACAAGTTAATTAATGGCATAAAGGTCTCAAAAAATTCTTTTGTCCAATATAAGTTTCAATTCTCTCTTTTAACAAATTAGGAAAACAAACAAGGGAAATGAAATCACAATTCTCTTCCATTCTTTTTCCCTCTTTTTCCCTCAATATTTCATTTCCTTTCCCTTGTGCAAGTAAGGATCCAAACAAAGGCTAAAACTTACCCTAATCAGAATAACTTTCATTCCTCACATAATTTGGGGGAGGGGGTATAAAGTAACCCCAAAACTCTGATATTAAAATATTGTTATCAACCTATGTTTTTCATTCTTTGATGTCTTCCAAACTCATGATCCAAGAATAAAAAAGAAATGCTGTCTTGATCTATAATCCCGTGAATAAAGTTGTGTTTAACAAATTTATTTAATTTATTACGATAAAGACCTGGCCATCCTTTCACCAACACAATTCAGGTTTCTTTATGTCAACATTAAACCGATAATGTCGCCATAGCAAAAACAATCCATATTTATTACAATTGCATTGAATTTTGCAGTGTGGTCCTTTAAGAATTCCCCAATTTCCATTTTCCTCTCTGTCCTTCCTTATTCCTCACTCAACGCAACATCAAGAGCCAGAGTAGAGATCTATGTATCTCGGGCGGGTGTGGTATAGTGAAACCCCCCAATCACGGTTCGCATCCCCATAAACGCACATTGAATCTACCCTTTTCTTTCCACTCTATATCTTTCACTGTGAGTATCTCTGGACTGCTATTTTTTTGTCTGCATTGTGTTTTTCTCTTAATTTATCGGTTTGTCAAAATGGGTTTTCAGCATCTTGTTCTTATTTCCTGTTAATGGAAATTATTAATGCAACATTTGCATTTCCATTGGTGGGTACAGGCTGTAGGGCGTAGGTAGAGTGTGCAACAATATCTGGAGATTAAATCTATGTTCGGAAGTCAAGTGATAGCGCCTAACAATAGCCCGCATTTGAGGAAGTCTAGTAGCCGACCTATTGTTTCTGATCTTGGTAGAAAAACATATATGATCATGCTTTTAACTTTTCCGTGATGCGGGTGTCAGTGGATTGTTTTTGCTTTATTGTTCCCTTTTTGGTTTCCTTGAATAGTTATGGACGGTAGAATGTGCATGCTAAATAATACTTGTGGATTGTTTTGCTCAGCTGGTAGTGAATCGGGAAATGGTGTGGAGGAAGGTTTCTCGTCTTCGATGGAATCTATTGACTTGAAGATTGCGAGTACACCAATAAGTACTGCCGTGATAATGATGCCATCACCAATATTTTTGTGGCGATTTAAGGTTCCGTTCTTAATGATTTGCCTGATATTTTATCTTTCACTTTGCAAATTATGTGATTTGTCTTGTGATCAATGTGGATTATTCTACTTAGGTGGAAGAGGTGAGGCTTGTTCAAAATTCTCTTGTCTTATTTAAAGACAGAATTTGTGATACATTTCCTAAATTCTAATAGGCAGATTAGACAGTATAATATTCTTGCACTGCTTAGCAATGTAACGATGGTATGGAGTACTTTCGATTTTATTTCAAAAGAATGTTCCTTCATCAATCTCTTCACCTCAATTTTTTATGCCTTTGAAGATACTAAATAAGGTCCTAATCTTCCAGGTCTTGTTATTCTTCATCTGGGGTTTCATTTGCTGTAAGGTTAGCTAATATCTATCCATTTGGTAGCTCAAGTTGTTTTGTATATCATAAACTTGATGACAAGTGTGATGTCTTGGGAAGACCACACAGTTTTCTTTGATTGACTGCAACTTATCAGCGGGTTACAATTAAACGTTGCAGGTTGGCTGGGATTCCGTCATGAGAATGGATGCTGATTTGAGGGATCGCTTTCTTTATGAAGCTTTTCTGTATTACAATCCTCTTCTTCTTGTGGTTAGTACTTTGTTTACTTTTTTTAATTGATGAAACTAGATTTCTTAGTCTATACTTCCATGCTTTCCATGCACAATGAGATCATTTCCTTCTGTTTCTGATGCTGCAGACTATGACAGTTTGGCTTTGGGGAGTTAATTTGTGGGTTTTCTCTCATTCTACCGTCAGCTATGCCAAAATCTTTGATCTTGACCAGAATCATCTTACCCATACAGAAATATGGAAGGTAATGTATTTTGTAGCTACTTCATTATTTCTCTTCATTGTTTACCTATTCTCTGCTATGTAAATTTTTCTTTGTATTTCTGATAATTAATATTGTCATCTCTATGGTATTTTTTAGTTCTTCATTGCTGTTGTCCAATATGCTTTCGTTGAGAAATTTTTTTTTTCAAATATTTGTAGGTTGCTACATGGATGACTATCATTGTTCCAACTAGCATGACTTCTTATCTTTACCTTTACTCTCATGGAGAAGTATCATTGGCTGCATCCCAACCAGTGTAATAGATGCTCTTATAAGCTGTGAATGATTATGATCTCTAAATGTCAATGTCTTGTTTTATATATAATCTTGAAGATTTTATTTTCTTTGACTTGCATAATTGACAATCTTATTCAGGTTCAGAGTAAAACGCTAGGTTCTTTGTTTGCAAAATGTAGATATATTGATGTCTTGAAGTAATTTATGTTCCTTTTTCACTTTTCATTTTTTCTAACTCTAGGAAATGGAATGGGAGAGTTTATTGTTGCTTCGTTTGATAGTCGATGCCATCCTCTTCAATGTTTATTAGTAGAATATATGTGGAACAAGCTGCACCACAAAAGAGACATGTTGAAAAGCTTTATGTCTCCCTGCAGTAATTTTTGAAAGGAGATGGATTGTAAAGTTGTATGCTGTGACACATTTATCCTATATAAAATATCATGGATATATTTTATTAACTGATACATATTGCTAAGTTTTGCCTTGAATTGCAAGACACTGTATCCCCTCACTTTTAAATCGAAGGAACAAAGTGGTTTCTGAAGATTTCAGAGTCGGTTGGTGGGATAGGATCGATGAAATTATTAATTCCAGCACAGAAAAAGGAAGAATCTTTGACAAGTTTTAAGAATTTAATTGAAGATTGAAATGATAACAGATGGGTGTTAATATCCTACAAAATACATATTTGAATATGGAAAGATTTGTTTCTAAATACTATGTCGATATCATTGTAATAACATAATAGCTTCACTTTGATAGATTTCATTGAATATGGAAAGATTTGTTTCTAAATACTATGTCAATATCATTGTCATAACATAATAGCTGCACTTTGATAGATTTCATACTTTTTTGTTAGTGTCATGTTGTTGGAACTTGTGTTTTAATAAGTTTCCTTTGTTACAGGTTCTCTTATACATTGGTATTGTGATGGTGTTAATATTTCCATTTGATATCTTTTTTTTGCCTTCCCGCTACTACCTTTTAAGAACTCTTTGGCGGATAGTTGTCCCTCTACAGGTAAGTTTATAACAGTCTTAGCAAATTTTATTTGCCTGCAAATTTCTGCAAGTTTTTGACCGCTTTAATCCTTCAAGTGGATTATTAATACATTAGTAAAGAATTTAATATTTTATTTTCTAATGAACTTGGTAGGCTGCTTTCATGTTAAGGAATCAGAACTCTTGCTAAGTGTTTTTTGATAAGTAGAACCCAACATATTTAGATGTTTGTGGACATTAGTCAGCTGCCATAAACATTAGTTTGCTGCAAAGATAACAGAATTATGGTTTCTTATACTCAAAATGGTTATGTCTGTAAAGAGTTATTGCAACAATCAACTCCATGTTTGAAACAAAAGACTATTGATAATGCTGTGAATAGGGTAGCTTTATCTGCTTAAATTATTATTTGCTGGACTTGATTGCTCAATCCCCTAGATTTCTGTAGCAAATAAAGTATGAATATGCCATTAATTTCGACTTATTAGACACTGTAAAAGATGTAAAGATTGAGTATTGAACACAACATTCTTAGGAGGAGCTTGGTACCATAGTAAACGATATTTGATGCAACTCATTTACTTGTGTTCTGTATCTTATCTGTATTTTTATTCTTGTCACAGGCAATTACTTTTTCTGACTTCTTTGTAGCTGATATTTTGACTTCCATGGCAAAGGTATCCCATTTGTCTACTTTTAGTCATTAAGTTTTGAGACCATGTTCTCTGTTTGGCATAACTGAGACGTGGCAGTGGATCAATAAGGTTATTTTGACCTTGTGACCATCCATGACATCATTACTTTTGTTAAAATGGTCTTTCTATCACGACTATGGGATGACTTCACAATTTGTAGATGACTTCAGGTCTTGTTGTTTTGTTCAGTTCTAGAATGTGAGACTTAATGATTTTGGTTCAAGTGGTTAAATTGCTAAACTCACCATGCATCTGAAGTCTGCTCAGTTTCATAGTTCATAAGTGTTGGAGAATAGTCCATACAATATTAGTCCATGTTTATGGTGAAACATCTGATTTCTTTTGTTACTTGTATAATTTTACCTGCTTTCAAATTAGATAGACATGATTATCAGTTCTTTGAATTGTTGAGGCTTTCTTTTGTTTCTTGTATTTTCGTTGGCCACCTTCAATAAATAAAAATAAATAAATAAATATATATATATATATATCAAATCGTAAAAGATTTAGAGTGCATGACTACTAATAGAAATAATAAAATCCTATTCCCTGTGAGAAAAATTCTTTTACCATTGTTTTTCTGTACATATCTCTGCTCTACTTTCTTTACCTAAGAAGTTTTACTTTTCTATAGGTTTTCTCAGATCTGGAACGTTCAGTATGCCGGATGTTGCATCGCCAGGTTAATCTAATCTCGTAATGCTTACTTGCCAGTGGATTTGCTTCATAATTGATGTTAGGCGCCTTGATCCCAACTTGAAACTCTGTTCTGTTTCATGTAAAATAATGATGTGCCATAGGCTCATTTTGATTTACTATTGCTCAGTGTCATCTTGAATGTAAAGGAACTAAATGCAATGATAACCCTAGCTGAGACGAGTATGAATACAGTTTTTGTTTAGTGGCCTTGTGTGTCGAACTTCCTTGCTTCACCGTAATCATGCTAAGTAATTATTGCTTGGTGTGTGTCTCTCCTGTTACTTACATCCGTTCAAGTACTGCAGGTTGCCACAATTGCATGGTTTGAAGCTGATTCTGTGTGTGGCAGTCACAGTGTTGCAATTCCTCTTGTTCTTGTTTTGCCCTATGTTTTTCGACTTTTCCAATGTCTTCGACAATACAAGGATACAAGGGAGAAAACTGCTCTTTTTAATGGTATGATCACTGTGACAATTTATTTTGCATTCTTTCTTCTTTTGCTTGTATTCCAACTTTCTCACCTCTCATTCCTTTTAACTTTTGTGGGAAACACTGCAACTGCTTGTAAAATATCTTGAAAGCAAATTGGTATCTTATTGCACCATAGGGTTGTAGCTGAAAATAGTTGCTGGGACCTGATCCTACTTTGGGATGAAGTGCTCTTGGTTAGAACAGAAGCCAGCTTAAAGCTACAATTGTTTAAGATTTTTTTTTGGAAATTACAATGGTTTAAGAATTTTAGATCAGCATAATTAGTTTCCTCAGAACTTCCTCATATCAAGTTAGTTTCTTCTTGGTATTCAGAAATGTTGAGGGAATTAGAGTGGGTTGATGTGAGATACATTAAATTCGTATCATTTTATTAAAGTGCCCAAATTCTTTTTGTTCTTGATAGATGAGTTGAAATTGATGCTAGTCTTTAGAATCTTTAGGTCTTCTGTCTAAGTCTGATGTAGGGAGTCCTATATCTTCATGATGATGTCAGGTAAAATCACAATTTCTAAGCATATCTTGTTTTTTCACAATATTTAGCTCCTTATTGATTTCTTTTGTTACTAATTTCTTCCTCGGTGACCTTGGAATATTGATACCTCACAATCATGTCATTATTGTTGTTGTCCACTTGGGCTTATGAGATTACGAGGCTATTTTTACCATAATAATGAGGCAAGTTTTGTGACACAAGTTGCTTATGGTTTCAGCTTTAAAATATTCGACCGCAGTGCCAGTGATTTTTCTTTCAGCCCTTAAATATCATGTCTTCCCTGATAGGTGGACAAGCTTCTATAGGCCTCTTTGGCTTCTGTCAAGTGTTTCGAACTCACTTTATTCATTCTACTGGGATGTGACTAGAGATTGGGACTTGAGGTATATCAATTTCTTTTCTACTATCTCACAAAAATTACATGATGACTATATCGTAGATGATGATGCACATTTACATATTAAAAAGTTGGATTTTCTGAAGTTACACAACTTGATATGTTGAATAGAGTATGTTGATTTCGATATAGAATGTTCTCCTGCTGAGAATTTTAAGCAGATGGTTGCTGACTTTCTGGAATTATATATTTTCTTTTCCATAGCTATCAATATGCATTTACATTATTGTGCAGTTTTAATTTACTTGGTTATGGTTTACACTGTTTATAATGTTCATTTTAAGCATTGTTGAAACCCTTCTTCATATCTTCGACAACAATTGCTGATGAGCCTGCTAAATAACCAGTTTTTTATTCTTTTAATTCTTTTTCAGTGGATTCACTCGGATTTTCCAATTTAACAGGCCAAGTCTCTATTCATACTTATTATATGGGAGGAAATGGGTAAGAATTGATCCCGTGAACTATTCAACTTCGACTTGCCTACAGTTATTTTACATATATAATTGAGGCATTTAAGCTTAGTGAAAACAGTTAATGCACTTAAAACAATCCTTTTGAACCAATAACCTCATTCTTCAACTGATGGGCCTACTTTCTGGAATGGCCTTTTGCATTTAGTTCCAAATCCTTAGTATAACAACTTTTGCCAAGCATCTGGACTGACTTTGTAAGATCTACATCTCTTTTGATTACTATGATCAGTGGCTGCACACTTGACATTTCATGATAGTAACTGTAAATTTGGAACTGCAGGTGTACTTTTGGGTGATAGGAAGCAATCTAATTCTGCGATGCACATGGACTTACAAGTTGTCAGCTCATCTCCGCCATAATTACCTTACCGTGTTCACCATCGCTGCCTTGGAGATATTCCGTCGCTTCCAGTGGGTATTTTTCCGTGTTGAAAAAGAATGGAATAAAATGACATCCAAGGGAAATATCCAGCTTCAGATGAACGAAGTCACATCTGAGGAAGATAAGTTACTTGATTCTAGCGGCCATACTGTATAGAAGAAATCTATGCTTATACATTGTGAGGTTTGACTGAGAGTACAAACAGTGTCCCTCATTTTTCTTCTTTTTGGTGGGAAATGGTCAATCCTTTCCATCTTTGCTTATCATCATTTTTCAATTTTTCGCTTTGTGTATAGAAAGAATAGATTGCTCTATGATTCCTAATGTATCATAGATGTACACCCATTGGTGGTTTGGAAAGTATTTTTGTGTATGCCATTTTGTTGAACAATTGGAGCTAAGAGCCGAAGCTTTTGTTATGTAAAACTCTTTTGTCATCAAAATAAGTATTCATCCCTTACATTGATAGGACCATTCATTGCTTGGAGAATGAGCAGCACTAAAAAATTTATAAGCTGCACAATATATATCAGAGTCACCTCTGCTATCATCGACAACACCTGTTCAAGATGGAAACAAAGACAAATTAACGGAAGAGTGAGCTCTTGTTCTCTTTTTTTTTTTCATTCCTATAAGATCTGTACATTTTTCATGATTTTGTTTTTGGAACTACTTGTTTATTTTTCAGTTATGTTACTTTCCTTTTAATTAAATATTTATTTGATTTGATTTTTGTTTTCTTTATTTATTGTTAGTATGTTTGCAAGGGACGATTAATTCTAGATATCGAGTTTCTTTTTCTTTTTTTATTTTCCTCTATCTTTTTATATTTTTCTTGTCCTTTGTTTTTGCTTTCATGTTTATATTTGATATATTAAAGACAATATAAAACTTAATTGTGGAAACGAGTTTAATTGTTTGTAAGCCATTTTTTATAGTGAATTAATTTCATCAAAATGCAATAATTTCTAGAGTTTTATAATGAAAGAAGAATAATTATGATGATTCATTAGAAGTTGGATTTGGATTATTTTGTGATTCAATTAATTTAAGTAAATAGATATGAGCATTAAAAACAAACTCAATTTTAACTTAATGCAATAATTTGAAAATGGATGCTTAATTTGTATAATAAAACTATTTTATATATAATTTAGGAATTAGTTAAAAGTGGATTCTTTTCTTTTTTAAACTTTTTAGTATCTCACCAAAAAAATATAAAAAGAAAATAAGTAAATAAAGAGAGCAAAAATGAATTTATTATGTTGACTTTAGCCTAAGTAAAAAGGTTTAAATTTAAAAAGTGGTTCTAGTAGCTAATTGAATTAGTAAGGTAATTGAGAAATTTACGGTATTCATGACAAGATATTTACTTTTGCATCAAAAGGTTAAGAGATTTTTCAAACAAGCCTTTAATGCTTATTCCTTACTTTTTATTTATTTATTTTATCAATTTAGGCTATTAAAATGATTGAAATTGGAAGCAAATTATTCATTTATTTCCATTTATATATTAGGTTGAATTATGTGGATTGAGTTGATGTTTGAAGGATTCTTAGACTGAATCAAATTAATTTATGAATTAGTGTAAGTATCTAAATAGTTAACTATTTGGTGAAGGCAAATCCTATAAAAGAGCCCCTATGATATACTTGATTATTCATCTTAGCCTTTGTGTTTTTAATTCGTTCACCTTAGCCCCTGTATTTTTTATTCTCATT
>JANZLH020000152.1:228592-239442 GCA_026770325.2 Erythroxylum fimbriatum | reverse complement strand
CGTGTTCGGGCCGGGTAAAGGAAAAAATGTCGGGTAAGTCGGGCCGGGCCCGAACAGTGAAAATCCGGCTCGAATTACCCGAATGCTCACCCCTATCTATGACACTCTTTATCATTATAATATCCTCATCATATATGAGTTATATGAGTAACTTCTCACATTTATTTTATAATAATATTCTTGAAATTAACTTATTTTCTTAAAATACATATCTCCAATATTGATACATTTATAATTAGGCTAATCTCATATCCATTTAGCTTGATACATAATCTAAGTTGAAACTAATTACTTTTGGAATTGCAAAAGACTAAAGATTTTCAGTCTCATCCAGGCATCAATTGAGAGACATTTCTCTACTTATAAATGTGTTTGTTCATAAATATGTAATTGCGGTCGTCTAACACATCAAAATTTCCAAGCAATTAATTACAGGGTTTTACTGAAAAAAATTGGAATCAATTACAGGTGACATAGTAAGGATATGTGAATCAGGAACTATGCCCCAGAGTAAGGATATGTGAATCAGGAACTATGCCCCAGAGTACCTGAATTCGGTGCAACTTCAACTTCTTACCAATGCTTATCAATCCTGCTAAATTGTTAATAATTATAACAAATTCGAAGTGATAGGCCGTGATACAGTCAGCAAAGCTTGAAATTCTATGTTTTGCGTTATTGTTTCCAGTGCTTCTCATTGTTTCAACTTCTTACCAATGCTTATGAATCCTGCTAAATTGTTAATACTTGTAACAAATTCGAAGTGATAGGCTGTGATACAGTCAGCAAAGCTTGAAATTCTATGTTTATTGTTTCCAGTGCTTCTCATTGTTCTTCACAGCTATCTTGATCCTTCTTCCAAGCATCTGGCACAACTGCATCTGAACCCATAATCTGCAAGCAATGCTTGCCTCTCTTCAAATGGAAGATCATTATCTATGTATGAAATGGTAACCTGAAAAGACCAGTTACAGCCCATTCTGTTATCACGTATATATGCATAGTCAAGCTCTTCTTTTGCTAGTAATTAATACACAGGACTAAGAATCAGATACAAGATTTGATCAAATAACCTCTTCTCCCCTGGAAATGGGTCTGACGGTGATTATAGTTGCTTGGCCATCTCTATCCTACAATGGAGAAAAATACGAAATTAGAATATCATAATCATGAAAGAATATAAACACTCTGCACTTCATCAGAAATCTGCCCCACATTTTGGTGAAGGAAAAATGAACGGCTCTTGGCAGAATCCAAAAGAGCACCTTACGTAGGAGAATTCTTTAAATATACCTCTTCCCTTTTGAAAGCTTTTGCATTTGGGCAACAGGAATGATTCATGCAGCTTTGCAGTGGATAGAATGCCGTACCTTGGAAAAAATTGAATATCAATACTCTGATCATCAAGCAACTAACTTATATATAAAAACAAACAAAAGGGCTAAGGATGTATCAAGAGAAAACAAAAACACCCTCAAATAACTTTCAGAAGGAAAAGAATAAACAAACTAAAAATAATTGTCTTATGCACAAGATGACAATCCATCCATTTAAAGTGCACCATACGATATGCAAAAGAGTAACATAAAGAATCAATTACATTAAGCCACTTTGGTTTAGCTGTTTCTTGAAAAGCTTCCTTACTGAATTTAGCCCAATGGGTCCCTAAAACTTGATGTTCAGCAAAATAAGTCATTTTCTATATATCTGTCAGCAATTTAACTCTCACTTTTACCTTTCCTGTTTAAAAGAATTTATTGAAAACATGAAATTAGATTGAATTATAGATTGTATAGTAAAATATGGACAAAAGGAAATACAAGAAACTCTAGAATGAAATTCAGACCTCCAGGTGTTTTTCAGATAAAAAGGATGGCATAGGAGGTCTTCATTTAATTTAACTAACTTAAAATAGTCATAGCTCAAAGAATTAAGTTTAAATTTGCATTTCAGGAACAGGACATTTTAATCATCTCATTACACTTTGAGAATGTATAGATGTTTGAAGACTGCCAGGTTAGATACTAGATTGAAGAAACTAAAGGTTTAATTCCAACTTTGTATTAAATATTTTGGTTCAAAGTACAATGTGTCACTGCGAGTGCAAATGCTATCTTCTCTCTGTGTACTCGCTGCACAAAATTAAGACCTTAAAACTTCATACTTTGCATGTCCAATTGGATGAGAAGAACGCTTTTACTTAGTAGTTAAGCTCCTGATCATATAAGGATGCCAACAGACTCGAGGATGGCATCAGTAAATAGTTCCATTTAGAAGCAAATCATAATTGTCTTCTGCTACATAAACATCTTATGAGAAGTCCAGCCTTTGGCTATTCTATTCGCTTGAACAAATATCACTAAACTAGTAGCATTATGAGGAAAAATGTAACATAAATGTTTAGGGAACTTGATGATTGAACATGACAAAAAAAAATCTTTAGCTTCACTGACAAAGCAGGGTCCACTAGTAATCATACCTTGGCAACAAACTGAATAGTCATCTCCAAGTGCATCTAAAAGTGGTTGAGTAATTTCCTCAGCCTTTTTCTGCCACAAATAACATGGAAAAGCACCAAAACTTTAAATTTTCAAAATGTCAGAAACAGAGAATGACAATTTCCTAACCTTGTCAGGATGTGGTAGATCATCAATGTAAAGAAAATAATCCTCCACTGGAGATTCCACAACCAGGTCACTGAAAATTTTGAATTTCAAAATATTATCACGTCTTTGCAAATCTATAAGATACAAGACTATTCTAAGTTCTTCAAAGTATTACAGAAACTTTGCTGATAAAATTGGGAGGCTTACAGATTATTTAGCTCAAACATGCCAATGATATTCCCATAGATCTCAAGAGAGAATACTTTAAAATGTCAAGGATTTCAAAAATAAATAAATAAAGAAAAGATATGACATAAAATTATATATCTTCTCAAAAGGATTCATCACTTGAATTAAGACTGGGGAATGGATACATGGCTCACACTCTTTGTCAAAGATAGCATCCTTCAGAAGTTGCAATGACTGCAAAAGTCAAAATTGTCATTAGGACAACGGGTCCTAGAAATTTGTTCTAGAAAGTAATAGGAACATGCATTCAGTTTCACCAAAGATGCATTACAAGAGGAAGCATACAGTAGGATTGATAAACCACATCTTTAAAATGAGCTAGGATTAGCAGATACATTTTTTTAAAATGATGAAATTTCAATCACAAGGCCATTCAACATTGAAACTCACCTATGCATAAAAATGCAATTGAAAAGCCTAATTTTATTAGCATGCTTGAAGCATTCATATCTTAACTACTAATTGCAGCTGTTGATGAAAAATTGTTGTTCAATTACTTCAATTGTTGGAGTTGTATAAGTACTCTGCAGGACTCGGAAGATGAGAAAAGAAGATATAGGTTTGTTGAGCAACTCCCAAAGTGCATATCACAGATGGGAAAGTTGATGTAAGTTGCAATACTGCACAAGATAACCAATTTTGCATGATTTAACATCATATCATCTCATTAAATCATAGTTAATGAACCATTTATGACCATACTGACAGAAGCAATTAACAGACTGATTAATCAGGAGTTTTAGTTAATATCATTATATGCATTCCAAAATCTTACTGCAAATGCAAGTTCCCGTATTTCCATCCTAAAAGCAGATTCATCAGAGCAATCAACATCATCTGGCAATGAAATGCAATCCCACCACCTGAAAAATCAAATGAGTTTGAGCCAGTGTTTGCTTGAAATCTCAAAAGCCATTTTTTTGTTTGCAGCAGCATGATCAACCAAACTCCAACCAATCCATAGAATAACCTCAAATGAATCAATAGTAATAACCTTTAATTTTATCATTCAAAACTAATCCATTTGAATAAGTATCAACATACTTTAATGAATAAAGCACTAATAGCTAGAACTAAAAGAACTATTTACCTTCTCTTGTATCCAATTGAAATCGGCCGCCATGCCTCCAAAAGCAAAGGCATCTCATCTGATGTAGAATAATTGTCATGATGTTTTAAATAAGCAGCTTTTAGCTTTCTATACCTCATAATGGTGTATGAAATTGCCTGAAATTGACATGCTAAAATATTCAGTTAAATATGAGTGGACATAATCAAGCTGTTTGACAACACTCTCTAATAGAACAAAAGTTCACTCATTAGCAGTACCTATTAAACAAAATTTTCAAATCATCACAACAAATTTGATTTCAAATTAAAATGTTATATCTTGAGCAGACCTTTTATAGGCAAAAGATATGAATAAGCTTTTAACATTTCTAATCTTTAACGGATAAGTACCTAATATTTTGACATTAACATATTAGATTATCATTACCAAACACTCGCAAATTAGCCCTTTAATACATTAAAATTCGGTAATGCACCCCTGAAGTAGTATAAATAAGCCCTTATAAAAAAAATTCTGATGTATTACTAAGATCTGTCTAAATAAGGCTTGTTTTGTCAACATATACCTGCAAATGTCAAATTGTTAGGAGTTTACTTAAATTTTTAGGAAACTCTTAAGGGTGTGTTGTACTATTTTCATATAATAACTCGAGAACTTAAATGAACTCATAATTCAATGCATTGAAAGGAAAGATGTAAAGTGATAAGGTATTATATAATTCAGGAACATGCTCATATAACTTTAGCGACTATGTGCATATTTTATGCAACCTAAAGCTTATTATTTCAGCAGTATGATAGCTGCTACTGAAAGCAAGATGAAAGCATAGGAAGAAATGGTAGTAATACTTCATATGATGTCGGTTTTCAAATGCCAATGAAGGGTTCTATTTACCTAATTACCACTATCTCTCTTCCCCATGGAAGCCTACAGTACTTCTCAAAGCCACCCAATCTCGCAAATCATGGAAGAAAAGATCTTTCACAGCAGCATTATAAAATTCAATCATAGAACTTAGGTTATATGACACCAAAAGTTTTTAAACAAGGATATACACGGAAATTAACAATGGGGATTATCTTAATTTAATAAAAGCATCACTAAGACCATATCTCATATATTTCTACCAGCAGTAAAGTTGTGATATACACTTTAAAAGATAAATCAGTAGTAGAGTTGCCCATTTGAGGAAACGGACATAATAAATGGAAAGTTTTACAAATAAAGTTCAATAATGCATACCTTTGCAGCAAGAAGAAAAATATCATTTGTTTCTGAAAGAAGGAAAATAGAACAAACAAGCATCAAAACATGAAATAAAAATCTGTTCGAAGAAATAATTTTCAAATTTAATCCTTACCATTGGCATGTTGTATAAATCCCAAAAGTGCCTCCTTACATGGTGATTGTGACCTTGCTCCAGTACAAAGTAAGCAATGAGAAGAATTCCAGTCTGCTTCTGCACATGATTTGCTACAACCATAGACATATTGGCCACACAATTAATGGGATTAGTTCAATCTAGACGCCTAATATTGAAAAAGGCAAATGGTAGGTTTCATTGAAGTTCAGAGAAAAAAAAGCATGAATCACCAATAATTGATAAGCCAGAATTAGTCAGCCTCATACATGACCCCAAGTGAGCAAAAATTAATGAAATGTATTTCTTTTCTTTCTTGAACATGTTTATCCACATTATAATGACTTAAGACTTTTTAAAAGCAGTTTCAAATATTATAAGAGAAACTATCAAACTGATGACAATGCCTATGTGTGTGCTTGGAATTGCATTAGTACTGCTTTTGGGGTTCCGCAAGAAGGTTTGGACACAAAACAGTTTTTGATGTGTTTGATTAATTTTTAAAGACCTGATATCAGGAAAAAATAATTTTAACCCAAACATAATAACTTCCTATTTTGACATTATTTATCACTTGAATCTATATCGTGTTATTTCTGATCAATACTTTTAGTTGTCCTTTAAGTCATTAACCTCTAGTGACATTTATACAGTAACTTCACCAAATATATCAGCACTCCTGATTAATCTCACAGCCTTTTCAATATGTTCATTGAAACAAGTTGCGAGCAGAAGTATTAGACCAAGTGTATTTTTCATAAGCTCAAGTCAATGTTGCCTTTGGTCGTATTAAAGTGTTTGGATATACACCATTAGAAATGGAATTGACAAAATTAGGAAAATCTATTCAGCAAAGGGGGACACAATCTGAATCATACATTAGGCCTAGGTCTAGCTAGTGTATCAACAAGGCCTAACTATATTTCCTCAAGTTACTGCCCGACTTTCAATGTACAAGATAGATAGCGAGAGGGAGCATGAAAAAACACCAAGGTGCCTTACCTACAGTAGAAGTTTTCTCCACATCCTCCGGGACAAGAAACAACTGTGGGCAAGGAAAATTTGTCCGAGTGAGGCAGTATGAGTTCACCGTTCATTAATGATTCTGCAATCCCATTATGCAGAGAAACTTTAGACCCAGATCTACTGGGAGCACTGTCTTCCATGCAAGAATCATCTTCCTCGCTAGATGAACCAACAGCGGAATGATATTTTGAAATGTGTCTTTCCCTACCACATCCATTACTAGAGGAGACACCTAAATTTTTCAAATAAAGTTTCCTCCCAATCTGAAGTTCTATCGAGCCAATAAATCGGAAACAAAAACTACATACTAGACAGTCAATCTGCAAAATGAAAATAACAAAAAGTTTAAAAGTTATAAACCTGCATGCTTTCTGGGAAAAGTAATAGCACTCTTCAAGCAAAATATATATAAATAAAGGAAATAAAAGAAATACTTGTGTCAAACACACCAGACCTTGTTTGAAGGATGCTGAAGACCTACTAGTATTTGGTCCTTCAAAACAAGTTCTCCTTCTTTAAACTCCTTTTTAGCATAGACACCTGAGAATGTCGATTTTGCAACTGGGGTCATTAAGCAGCTTAAACCTTTAATACACTTGTCTACTCTATCAAGTAAGCAACTTTGAGATTAGACTCATGACCCCAAAAAAAGAAAAAAAAAACACTCAACCCAAATCTTGCCCCCATGTAGAAAGCCTTCCCACATCAATATGAAGAATCAGTTAGTTACGATGAACAATGTATTTCCTTGGACATTGAAAAGTTTACTAAAATTCATCAAATGACACAATAACACTGCAAGTAGCAGTAGTACCCTTTCCAAAGTCGCCATTTTGATTGACTTGGATACCAGGGCATTGCCTTGCGGATATAAGTTCACCAAAATACTCCTGTAACATATAAAATGACCATTCATAAGGGGGAAAACAAAAAGAATACCTACGAACAAACAGTAGCAATTAAAAAGACAAAGAAATTGCCTGGACTTGGGGAGGAGGAGAAGGATGGAGGAGAGCTGAAATTAGGGAAGCGCACTTTGAATCAATTGGGCAAATTGGGTCCATTAATGAACCTTAAACGTGGTGGCGGCGTTTTTATAAGCCTTCGGTTCTAGCAAACCACCTTGCTTGGTTTTTTCTTTTTTTTTTCTCTTTTTTTTTGGTTATTTGTTTAAAATTGGTAAACAATAATAAAATATAGTTGAACCAAATATTTTAAGAAAAAAGAATTGCAATTTTCATTTAAATATTTTTATTATTAAAATTAATCAATTAATTTTCATAAATTAATCAATTTTTATAATCAAAACAAAAAAATTAATTTTTATTTAATAATTTCTTTCAATTAAGCTTTCACTTGTTCGATAAATAAGGATAGCCATTTTTTTCGATCTTATTTCAAACTTTTAATTGTGTTCAATATTTATTATATATCTGTTTTATTACCGGTTAAATAATTAAATCTTAAACCTCTTATCTTGTAAATATAATTTTCAATCTAATTTTTAAAACATTCATCAAATGCATTATTTTTATTTGATCATATAGTTTATTAAATTTAACTTTTCATTGTAAAATTCAATTCTAACATTTTCTTTTTGCATTAAAAGTCAATTGCATTGATCAATGATTCATGCTTCAAGTTTTAAGGTAAATTATTTTACTCAATTGCAGTACTTGGTGATTCATGCTTCAAGCTTTAAGGTAAATTATTTTACTTGGACTCAAAACTCTAACTGGACAACCCTTTACTTGCGTGACAAAGAATTAACTTTTAACAAAACATTCTTGTTTCTACTTTTATTTTTCATTTTGTAAAAATTATTTATTTGAGTTTTTATTTCTCAGTATCTTCCATGTTCAATAACTTACTAAATTTAGCCAAATGGTCAATTTTGACCCTAATTTTTATGTCAATGGACAGAGATCACAAATAAGGCCTTAGTATTTAGAAAACGTTTAAATATAACCTTATAATAAGGAAAATTAATAGTCGTCAGTTTTTTGTCAGTTTTTTGCCAGGTCAGCGATGACCTGATAATTTTTAATATTAATTTATTTCTTCTAAGGGCATTATATCTGACTTGGCAATATGGGCCTGCATTTTTAAAAAAAATTAAAAATATCAATAATTTTTAAACCTGTGGGACCTACCTTATTTAATTCTTAGAAGGTTGATTTTGAGTCTGCATGTAAGTTATTTGATAAAATGCCTGACAAGAACACGATCACTTGGACTTTACTTATAACTAGATTTCAACAATCATGCTTTCTAAGAGGCTATAGATTTGTTTCTGGATATGCTCATGTTTGAATACATTCCTAATAGGTTTACTTTAAGTGGAATTATTTCTGCTTATGCTAAACTAGGGTCGTCATCTCTTGGACAGCAATTGTTGAATGAATGATTCAAATATTAGCTGAGTTAGTGGGTCATAGGATCCTTTTATTGGTTAAGTACAATAAGTTAGTGGTTAGCTATAATCTTGCTAGTGTATGGAATTGTGATATTATGGTCCTAAATTTCTTTTATGTTCTGTTGCTCCTACTGTTATTTAAAGGCTGATGTACTCTTCTTTTTAATGTTAGATGTAAAATGTCCACTTCTTTGAGTCTTTGACTTTGCCTTGAATATTCTATTCTTTTCCCTTTTACCTACAATTTGTAGTATCAAAGTTGTTCCAACAAAATAGACCAAGTTCGGTCCACGCTTGAGGAAAAAAAGAAAAGTTAGAGAGAAAGAGAAGTAGAGAGAGATGCCCATTTTCTTCTTCAAAAACAAGTACCAGCAAAACAGAGAGTGAATGAAGGCAATTGAGCAATTTTTTCAGAGAAGAAAAAATTTGACCATAGCAGGCAATAGCACTAACCCATCATTTCAGCCCCTAATTTCAATCTTTAAAAGGGAAAAATATCATCTCTGGAGTTTGAAAATGGCAACCCTATTTAAGTCCCAAAATTTGTGGGACTTGGTAGAGAACGGGTATAAGGAATCGAATCCGACACCGATGTAACCTGACCAAACATTGAGAGAAAATCGCAACAAAGGCACGAAGGCTTTATTTCTCATCCAATCAGCAGTAGATGACGGTACTTTTTTTCCCTGAATTGTTGTAGCTAGTTATTCAAATCAAGCTTGGAAGACTCTCAAGCAAGAATATTTGGGAGATAAAAAAGTAATCATCATTAAATTATAGGCCTTATGTCGTGAATTTGAGACATTGGCTATGTTGGACCCCAAAATTTTTCTTTATTTATTTATTTATTCATTTTACTTTATTTCATTTTCTTAGAATTTAGTCCATGATTTTGCAAGCATAAGGAGAAGCTAAAATTAAGTTAAGCTAAAATTAAGTTAGAGTATAGTATGGTGTTTAATGGATTAAAAGTGGCAGGAATATGAAAAGGCATTTTTGGTAGGCCGTTTAAGCATTAAAAGACATAAGGCATAAATGAACGGCAAAATGGACTTTTGACACTCATTAAGGGTAGATGGGAAAAATAAGAGTGGTCTTACTCTTGAGAAGGAAGAAAAAATGAAAATAGAGAAGGAAGAAGAGAAAATATGAAAACAAAGAAGAGGGGAATAGAGTTTCGGTGGTTTGGGAGAAAAGAATAGAGTTTGAGCTAGGGTTTCATCTTTTCTAATTTTTCTAGAGAGATTTTGAGATTGTTCAAGAAGAGGAAAAGAAAGAGGAAGATAAGAGCTTGAAATTGGGCCAAGCATCTCTTTATTTTGTGAAAATTTAAGGTAAGAGCATTTTTAATACTTTAGATTTTTGAAAGGGTTTTGGTTCACAAAGATTAGGAAATATACGGGTTTAGGTATTCTAGGATCAATTTTAGTAAATGTGCTTTGTGGGTTTTCACTTCGTTGCAACCCTATTAAATTTGGGATTTTGCCTATAAAAAGGGAATCAAGAAAGACAAGAGGAGCAAGAGGAGGGGCATTTTGAGCAAGTTTAAAGCAAGGAAATTCAAGGTGGGTTACATTTTTATAATTAAGTAATAAGCCATAAATTTTTCTTTCAAGAAGTGGAAATAAATGATTTCAACTACTTTTTAAATGTGCATTTATTGCTCTTTGAATGCTTTGAGAATGTGCTACATGTTTTGTATATGGATTGTGTTATAAATTATGAAATGAAAAATGAAAATGATTTTGAAAGGATATCAAGTTTATGAGATCATGTTTCAAAAATGTGCCATTTTTGGGCAACTAGTTTACAAGTTATGAAATACATGTTATGTGGGGTTTGGCTTGGTCCATTCTATTGTCATGTGCACTTTGATTAAAGGCTTTTCCTACCTGCCCGCTAGTGACATGGAACTCCTTCAAGGACTCCCTCATGTTTACGACTACACAAAACCACTGTGTGGGATTGTGTTAGCTCGTTTTGTTCACGACTACATAGGACCATTATATGGGAATATGTTAGTTCGTTCTGTTTATGGACCTCCTGTTAGCCCCAAATTTCTTTTATGTTAATTAAGCATGATTAGCTCAATTAAAGCATGATTAGTATTAATTAAGTATG
>JANZLH020000152.1:215161-228492 GCA_026770325.2 Erythroxylum fimbriatum | reverse complement strand
CTTAACCAATTCTATACAATTTGTTATTATCAAAACATAAGTAGAAATCAATTTGTCAACCACCATTGGTCCAACAGCATGAGCATGCAATGCATTTTTAACTCTCTCGAAAATCTCTCATTCTTACTATTTTAGCCTTAATTTGGGTAATGGGATGTTACATTGTTGCTGCTATAGAAGAGTTTAAGGACCTACCTATATAACTTTTGATGAATTGATAAGTTCCCTTTTAGCCCATGAACCTAGAATTGGCACGCCACAACAGAAAGTCAAATAGAAGGCTTATCAAGTGAAGGGGGAGGATTCTCACAAAAGGAAGTCAAAAAATTCCTGAGGCAGAGGTAGAAGTAGATTTCGTAGACGTGGTGGTGGTGGTGGTGGTAGAGGTCATGTTTGACATTCAAAGTAGAGACAATTCAATTCAAGAAGCTCTATTCAATGCAACTATCGTAAAAAGTCCAGTAGTAGATTGATGGCAAAGAAAAAGGATGAGCTAAGGTAAGCAAGCTTTGTGGAGAAAGAAGATACTGAAACGTTGTTCATGGAACATTCTTATGCAGCTAGTGTTCCTGATCATGTTTGGTTCATCGATAGTGGGTGCTCCAATCACATGTGCAGCTCACGCTCCTTATTTGAAGAATTAAATTCTTCACAAAAGTTAAAAGTTTGCCTGGGTAACAACAAGCAATTTGAGGTTGAAGGAAAAGGTATGTTATTTGTTCTAGTAATGGTAAAAAGAAGTTGTTGCATGATGTTCAGTTTGTGCCTAGTTTGAATTAGCTCCTAAAAACTCTTTAAATGAAATTAAAAATCATAAAAAATAAGAATGGTATATAATTAAACCTTTAAAATCACTAAAAATAACTTTAACAAAGAGAACTAACTAAAGCAACTAATCATACCACTGTAAAAATTATTCATTTATAAAAAAAATTCAATTATTGGAGGCGAGAGTTTCAGAGAATCGAAAGTTATGGACTTATTGGTTGTGGAGTTTGGATTTGGGAGTAATCGCTAGCAATTGCGTAAGGACTAAGGAGTGGGTAATAGTGGCATTCGAGTGGGAAGGGATTGGGTAAATTGGGTTATTTTCAAAATGGGTCAAGTTAAAAAATCGGGTTAGGTTAGTTTATCACTTGATGTTGATTGATTCATATGGATAGAATAACCTTTGGCTGGGATTTATTTTTCATTAAAATATTTTTTGTAGGGTAAATATCATTTTCTATTTCAAAAAGCATTGAGTATATTAGCATTAATTTCATTTTCAATGTTTTCCTGCAAATTTCTAATTTTTTGTCCCATTTTTACCTACAGTTGTTTTTCTATCATTTCAGTTACTATGAATTTATATAAATATGTCAATTATTTTTTTGCAATTTGATTATACAATTTAGTTGGTTTTCGTAAACCGAACAGGCTTTGATCAAATTGATGTTCCTAGTTTTGGATTTATCTATGAAGGAAAAGAAAGTTTTTTTGTTGCTTTTTGTTAAAATGTTGTAATGGCTCATTATGTAAGTGGTTATTAATTTCATGAAATGTGTTCCTAAGATGACCATATGGTGTATGTCTTCCATTATCACGAAAGATTTTTTCATTGGGAACTCACCTTAACAAATATAAGCACTAGTTTTGTAATATATCCTAAGTTTTGAGTTGTTTGTAACTTTGAGACTTTCCTAGCTAATTCAAAATAACTTTGTGGGGATTATTCTAGCTTAATATAATTCAAATCACCTACAGTCTAATAAAACAATTAATTCAATATGAAAATATTTAATAATTCTAAGGGTTATCTTAATCAAATATCTTTAGTATATTATTTGGTTGAGTATGAACAAAAATCTTCAGGTAATTTTTTAGTGTTATTAAGCTCAAGCTTTTTGTTGATTTATTCATCTTATTCACATTCTTATCTATTGATTTATTAACGTTTTTTATCGTTTCACTATCCTCCTTTTGTTTTTGATTGAGTATTTTTAGTTCTTGTTTTTATCATTGTTATTTTCTAGTAAAGACTAGACAATGTCAATTATAAGTTTGTTTTTCTTGGCTTTGTTTAATGTGTTTGTCAAATTATAAGTAGAGTAGGATATGGAAGGATGGTTTTGACTAAGAGTTTCAAATGATTGTTGTAGTTTCATTAAGCATTCCTTTTGTAACTGGATGTTGTGTACAACTTCTCAGAGGAAGTTTTATCTTTTTTTAATATGCTAATTTGTTTTTCGCTTCTAATTGGCCATTATTTATTGTTTTGTATCTACTTTGGGAGCTGTCAGTTTCTAGACCTAAGGCTTCATTATGAAAGTCCTCATTAGAATAATCCTTAAAGGTTTCATTATCAAAGATCATTAAGACTTGGATTTTATTTGATACTTCTTGTTCTAATTCTAAGGGTTGAATTTTTTCGTTAAACCTACAATACCTAGATGTTTGACTTTCTTTTTTGACACCTATAATATGTTATGTTTCTAATTTTTGATGTTGAAGGGAGTTTTGGGGTTTGTTTACATATTTCTATTTGGCTTGGGTTTTTTATAAAATTTTTTTCTATATTTCGTAATGATATATACTTTTGTTTTGTAGGGCTTTGCTAAATTCTCTATAGTTCTTTTTTACTATTATTGTAGGAAATATCAAATTGTTGACAGAGGGTTCCTAATTCTTTTTTGGTTTTGAACATTTCATTTTTTCAATTTTTTTGGAGTTTCATATATTGACAAAGTTTGAATCATTCTTTTTAAGTGTAACTAATGCCCTCACTGTAAGTTAATCTATTGTAAGGAATTGGTCGTTGTGACTTTCTCTAATCATAATTATCACTTTCTCACCTAATAGAGAAAGAAGTCCTACTAAGATCTTCTCCTTACAAAAAGGTTACTTTAAATCTTCTCTCAACATGATTCTTGCTAAAAAAAAGTATCTTTGTGATGAGCAAGTTTTATATCTAAAAAAACTCTCAATACCAGCAAGTATATGAATAATATATTGTAGTACCGAAAGGTATCGTTCCCAGAAGGATTATGAAGGAACTAATTCGAACCTAACTTTATCTAAGGTAATAAGAATTTGATTTTAGTAAAAATAAATAACAAAAATGAAATAGAATAATAAAACAAAGCAATTAAATCAAATAAGAAGTGACCTGCCAATTAATTTAAAGTTTGATCAAGGATTGAATGCCTAGGATTTATTCTTTCTTTATTTTGTTTCCTTAACTAATATTGATACAATTATGTTTTGATCCTAGATTTCTTATTGTATTGATTACTCTCTTAATTCAATACAAAAATTCCAGATTTGCAACCTCTCGATTCACAAACCTATCCCTAGCATTTTCAACTAGATCTGAAGTCATTTATTGGATAATTAATTTCTCACACAACATCTCATCCTAATGGCATCTTCTGACATTCCATGATATCGGAAGGTATCACATATTTCTAAGAAATTTACTATGTGCGCGTTAGGATCCTCGTTGATCAGTCTATAAAATTGCACTTGTTTTTGCAACATGTTTAGTAAAGTTGGCTTTATTTAGAATGAAGGTGTTTGAACATGTGGTCTAATGACAACTTGATTGCTTGTATTAAATCCTGATCTCATGAAACCTATGAGCGTCTGCGGTTGCTTCCCTTAGTTTCCTCCTTGCTGAAACTCTTGATGAAATTCCCCATCCATGGTTGCTTTGGTATTCTCTTTTTCTTCATATCTAGCTTTTTAGATTGCTCGCTCTAAAGTTTCGACTATCTGACTCGAACTCGTAGTAACTCTTGTGTTCATGCTATTGCACGGGCCCAAAAGTGGCAAAAACTCCTTAGCCTAAAAGAATTAAACTAATCCTACTAACTCTCCAACAACGACGCCAAAAACTTGTTCAACAAGTTTTACTTCTAATAAAACCCCCAATATATGCAAGTATACAAATCGTAAACTTGTACGTATTAAAGGTGTCGATCCCATGAGGAGTTGGTGAACTAATTTAATTCTAAGTTATCTAAAGCCTAAAAGGATTATTAAAAAAATAAAGAATAAATAGAAAAGTAAATTCGTGAATATGAATTGATTGAAAATTAAATTGTAAAATTAAAATAAAGAAATCTAAATCAAGCACCACCAATGAACAATCAACAATCACACAAGGAAGATTAGCCAATTATAAGAAGGGGGATTAATGTTAACATAATTACTTTTGAGTTAATACGATATTGGTCCTAGACTTTCAAAGGGTGGATTGCTCTCTCTCGAGTTATAATCATTAAACCCTAAATCATAACCCTTAATTGAATTATGGAATTTGCAATGTCTTAATTAACAAAAAACCCACACATTTAATTAGATCTTAATCCCTTTAATAGACTATCGGGTCCCCACAAAAGTTCTCTCTTCGTATAAATTATTGATTTGATCAATTGCGCGATCTATTAGATTGTTTAACTATTATTACCTAATCTAATCGTTTTTCTATTAGGTCACTCTCTCGATTTGTTAACAAAGCATAAAAATATAATAAATAATCACAGTACCCAATGTATTAACATCAAAAGAAATCACATTAATGTGATTCAAAAACAAATCCCTAAAGGAGTTTAAAACATCATCATCAAACCTAAATGCATCATTATCAAATCCATCTCATGCATTCAAAAGAAAGAATAATAAATATGAAATGAAATGTCACTTAGAAGGGTCGGAATAGATTGAAAAGATAGCAGCACTGCAGCCCTTTCTTCTCGTTCTTCCTTTCTCCTCCTCTCTTCTTCCTCCTCTCCTTTGGATCTTTCTCAAAGTGGTAGAAAATGGAGCTCCCTTTTAGGTCTTCTTTCTTTTCTTTATTTATCTTTTTCATTTAGGGCAAACATTAGGGTTTACCCGGGCTTAAAAGTTCGAAACATCCCTGGAAAAATTACGTTTTAGTAGTCGATCTACATCTGCTGTTACGCAGGCCACGATCGTGGAGCACTTTATTTTAGTCTTTGTCACGATCGTGGCAGACCACCAAGCTTCTGTCTCGATTGTGCCCGCCTTGGGCTTTGCTTTGGGCTTCCTACGATTCTCCTCCGTTCTTTGATATTTGATCTGAAATATTAACAAACACATCAAGGCACCTCAAATACACAAAATTTAAGCTCAATAGCATGCTCTATCCTATAAAACACTCAAAACATAAATATCTAACTAAATAACACAATCCTAACTTAAACATGCACTAATCATTCAATTTAGCAATTAAACACATACTAAACTGCCCACTAAAATATTATGCAACCTAAAACTATCATCCTTACTTATTAGTGTCCATGATATTGATATGTCTCTTATTGGATTGCCTGAGGGAGTTCAAACCGCTGCTATCAAAGAAGGTTATGTAGTCTTAAATGGATTTGTTCTTCATCATGTCTTGTAGGTTCCAAGTTTGTCTTACAATCTTATACCAATTAGTTGTCTAATTTTCGATGCAAATTTCTTTGTGACTTTCAACAATAAATTGTGTGTTACAAGATTGTACATCGAGGAGTCCTATTGGAGTAGGTGAATTTCGAAATGGGCTTTACTACTACAAACCAGTGAAAATTGCTACAGTTTGTGCAGTAAGTGGAGCTAATTCTTGTGATCTTTGGCATAAGCAACTTGGTCACCCATCGGATCGTATATTTTCTCTCATTCCTATAATTTCTAGTGGTACTAATTTTAAGCATAAAAATTGTGATATTTGTCTTCGGACCAAACATATTCATAGCCTATTTCTAGTGAGTAATTCTTATGCTAATGACTGTTTTGAATTGATTCATTATGACATTTGGGGCCCATATCGCACAACTTTAACTGGTGCACATTATTTTTTGAACATTGCTAATGATTACAATCATGGTGTGTGGATTTATTTGATGTCTGATAAGAGTGAAGCTGCTACTATACTTTGTGATTTTTGTGTTATGACCAAGAATCAGTTTGATAAATCTATCAAGATTATTCGTAGCGAAAACGGTGTTGAATTTTGTTCGCAGCCAATGTTTCGTTATTATGCTGACTATGGAATTTTACATCAAACTAAACCCAAACAAAATGGTCGTGTGGAACGTATACATTGACATATTTTAGATGTTGCTAGAGCATTGAGGTTTCAAGCTAAGTTGCCTATTGAATTTTGGGGTGAATGTGTACTTGTTGCTGCCCACTTGATCAATCGTACCCCATCCTTGGTACTTGGTGGTAAGACTTCATACGAGAAATTATTTTCATCCCCACCTCTTTATTCTCACCTTCATGTGTTTGGATGTTTATGTTATGAATGTCACCGACCTCAGACTATAGACAAGTTTGCCCCTAGGAGTCGTTGGTATATTTTTTTGGTTATCCTCATGGAAAGAGAGGATGGAAAGTGCATGATTTGGAGACAAAACAATTGTTTGTGTCTCGTGATGTGGTATTTTCTGAATCTGAGTTTCCATTTCTAGTTCCTGCTGTACCTATTTGTGACACTATTTAAAAAGATGTTGGTGTGGTGTTTACATCGATACTGATACTTGGTGCATGGTACATGGATGAATCTTCATCGACAAGGGGAGATTATATTTTGTCTTCACCCCCAACCACTTCGCAGGATATAACGACATCGCTACCACCAGTTCATTCTTCAAACACAGCGGATGATAGATCTTCTACCATTCTCTCAAATTCTATGCCAGTTGAGCCTTCTAACAATAATGACTCTGCCATGTCTTCTACGAAACCAATGGATGATGTTGAAACACGCCCACAATGTGACAGAAGGCCGCCATCATATCTCAAAGATTATATTTGTCACACTCACACTACTCGTTGCCTTGGCACCATTTCGGCACATCCGCCTTCGTCTGATACCTTAGGTTTCTTATATCCTTTGGTCAATTATATCAATTATGATCGATTCTCTTCTACACATGCTAGCTTTCTTGTAGCAATTTTAGCAAATACCTGCTTCCTTTTCTGAAGCTATGAAACATCTTGGTTGGTGCGAGGTTATGCGCCAAGAAATTGAGGCTTTAGAACGTAATGGTACTTGGACTATTGAGGATCTCGCACCTGATAAGAAGGCCATTGGTAATAACTAGATCTACAAGATCAAGTATAACTCATATGGTACAATTGAACACTTGAAAGATCGCCTTGTAGTGAATGGAAACAATTAGGTGGAAGGTTTGGATTATGATGAGACTTTTGCTCTAGTTGCTAAAATGGTCAGTATGCGTACTTTTCTTACAGTTGGTGTCACAAAAGGTTGGGAGTTGCATCAACTTGATGTTAACAATGCATTTCTTTATGATGATCTCGACGAGGAAGTCTACATGAGACTACCCCAAGAGTATGTCGTCTTCGGAAGTCACTTTTGGCCTAAAGCAATCTCCTTGTAATTGGTTCGCTACGTTGCCATCTAGTCTTCATCAATATGGAATATTTAGTCCCAAGTTGATCATACTCTTTTCACTTAGGTGACATTTTTCTTTCTATCTTGGTTTACGTTGATTATCTCATTGTTGCTGGTAATAATTAACCTACGTTGCCTTTAAGACATATCTGAGTATTTGTTTCAAGATCAACGATTTAGGTCCATTGAAAGATTTTCTTGGTATTGAAGTCACTCACAGCGAAAAACGTTTATTTTTATATCAACGTAAGTATGCCTTGGATATTCTTGGTGAGGCTAGTTTAATAGGTGCTAAGCCTGCACCGTTTCCTATGGAGCAACATCATAAGCTTGCTTCTTCGCAGAGTCCTTTCATTGATCCTAGTTATTATCAACCATTGGTGGGTCGTCTAGTATATCTTACTCTCACTCGGCCAAAAATTTGTTATTCAATACATACTCTATGTCAGTTTCTTCAATCTCCTCGCCACGATCACATGGATGCTACCGGTTGATTTCTTCGATATATTAAGGATTCCCCTAGTCAAGGTATCCTTCTTCTTGCTAATAGTGATTTGCAACTTTATAATTATTCCTTCTTCTTGCTAATAGTGATTTGCAACTTTATAATTATTGTGATGTAAATTGGGATAGTTGTCCTTTTACATATCGATCTATCACTGGCTATTTTGTCATGCTCTTGAGGGTTCCCCTATATCGTGAAAGACCAAGAAGCCACCTACTATCTCTCGTTCTTCAGCAGAGGCTAAATACCGCTTAATGGCAGTTGTCATTTGTGAACTTATTTGGTTGAAATCATTTCTTGCTTCATTTGGAGTATTTCATTCTCAGCATATGAGATTATTTTTTGATAACCAAGAAGCCTTGTATATAGCTTCTAACCCAGTTTTCTGTTAGCGAACCAATCATATTGAGATTGATTGCCATTTTGTTCGAGAGCATCTCCTTGATGGCAACATCTGTACAAAATTTGTGCGTTCTCAAAACCAACTTATAGATACAATTACCAAGGCATTGGGTCGACAATAGTTCGAGTATTTACATGACAAGTTGGGCATTCGTGATCTATATACTCCAACTTAAAGGGGAGTATTAGACAATAACATATTTTGTAATATTTATGGTAATTATTGTGTAAATATTTTAGGAAGAAGAGTTTTGTACAGGCCTTTTTATAAGGCCCTTTGCTTGCATTGAAAGTAACGACATTATCTCCTCAAAATTTATCAAGGACCTAGAGGCAACGCAAATCATGCAATCAGGAGGATTGATGAGGAGACTCTCTCATCATGCAATTGATGTATAGAGACAATCGGAGAACAATTTTTATTCCATGTAAGATTTCATTAGCACTTAGTTCTGACTATAGGAAGTTGACAAAAAACGAAAATAGTAAGATTGATCTTTGAATGTTGAATGCCCTCTCATACCTCATGACTTCGTCTGAGCGAGAAGTGAGATTGTAAAACTGCTCCAACACATGTCCAAGTTTGTGCCGATTGTTTTCAACCATTTTTTAAAATAACTACGGGACAGCAAAAACAGTTTTAAAAAACAGCTAGTATTGCAGTTTTCTTTGTAAGCGATTCAACATTGTGCCCATCAAAAGTGAAGCAACGAACATTCAGTTGAAAACTTCAAACGACGACAATTGACATAAAAGATACAGAGCGATGGAAGCCACTCTATTTATCAGAGACAGGTTTCGATCCTGTGACCTGTGGGTTATGGGCCCACCACGCTTCCGCTGCGCCACTCTGATTGTTGTGTATTACGTTCACCCATGCTATTCTTCTAGTAATTTACGTCATTTATTGATTTTGACTCCCTGTTTGATAGATAACAAAAGAAACAAAAAAAAAGACGGGGAAAACTACGACTATTACCCCCCGTTTGGTTACTGTCCCTGTGAATGGGGACAGTAGACAGGACATTAAAATCTTGTCACTCCAGCGTGTTTGGTTACTGTCTCTACCAGTTTTGTCACCTGCCACCGACAGACATAAACATTAATTTCTGTCTATCTCCGAACCGTGGGACTGGCGTCTGTCTGACTCTGCCTCCGCCTCTTCATTCTTCGTTTTACTCGTTTGCCCACGATCCAGCGTCTGTTTTCTTCCCCGACTCCGGCTCTCCCCCGACTGTTGTTAGTCTTCGTCCCCGACTGGTTCGGTTCGCGTATCTCTCTTAGGCCCACCACTGAAGCCTCCGACCTCGGATTTTCGGGGGGCCAGCCTAACATTCAACCGTAATCTCTGTCTAGATCGGACTGTTTCCGGTAAATTTTCTTTCTGTCTAACTCTTTCAAAATCCGCTAACCGTTACTGATATCAGAAAGCTCACTTACCTAGAAAGACGCTCACGCCAACTCCATCTCTACACTTAATTGAAGTGGAGACCGGCGTTTGGGAATTGATTCTTTGTGTTGATTGTCTTTGTTTTCTTTAACTTTCAAAAGCGTCTCCACAAATGGTGTCCTTTGTCTTCTTTTCAGTTCATTCCTTTACGCAAGGCTTAATGGGGCATGCTTCTTTTCCGCTGAAACTGACGGTTTTGGGGCTTTTTTGTGAGACCCTTCACGCTACTTTCGTTTTTGTTGTTCCGCGTTGTAATTGAATCAAAGATTGTTCCTTTCCTGTCAAATTATGTTTTTGTTGTAATCTTATGGTTGTTTACTTACGTCCACAAACAAGGTCTCTCTATCTTCTTCCTCTAAATACGATGCCTGCATTAAATCATCGACGAAATTTTGATTCTTCTGGTTACGTCATGCTTCTTGTTTAAGCCCCTGCTGTGAAATTCCATTGTTGTTCATATGTATAATGGTGGTATGGATACGTCCTTTTTTTAATTTTTTCTGGTTTTCCAGAAGAGATGGTTTCCCATCTCATACTGTGCCGGGGGGCAATTGACCATCAATTCCTAGATTAATTTCAGTTACTCAAAACAGGTAACAGGGGATCTTCCTAGCATAGTAAATAGCTCGTTTGCAATAATGTTGATTGTCCATTTTTCCATTTAGTTCAAAACTTTCGGATCTCTCTGTTTTTCATTGTGTGCTTATAGCTTGATGCTGCTTCAAGTGCCTAAACTAAGGTTGGTTTTCTTTCTTTCAGAACATGAGTAGCTTAGTTGAGAGGCTTCGTGTCAGGTCAGAACACAGGCCAGTGTATAACTTAGATGAATCGGATGATGAAGCAGATTTTATATCTGGAAAACCTGGACATACTCAGCAAAAAGTTGAGAAGATAGTCAGGAATGATGCGGTTGTTTCTTCTCTTCCTTCTTTATGTGCACTCTTATCTTTATTTCCCTATTTTACTTTCCCTTATTTCCTTAGTCCTATTCGTCTAGTTCTTGATTCTTAAATTCCTTTTATGGTCTCCATGACCTTGGATGCTTGAAAGTAATAGATGATGTCATTGAACATTTGCTATGGTTTGATTTCTTATATTTTGTTGTTTGCTTGAGGCTTTTGTGCATTGTTCAGTAATTATACTTTGCATATATTGCATTTCATTTGTTGTTTGAAATATTCTTACCTCCTTTTGCTTCTTTTCTTCCCTTCAATGCGGATATTGCAGTATCTTGTATTCACACGAATTTTCTCTGTAGTAGTTCAACTTGTGGATATTGTTATTCTTACTTTGGTCACTCTGTTTTCTTCTTTGTTTGCATCTTCAAGAAAGAAAGTTCCTGCCAATCATGCGGAGAAGATGGAAATCTCCTTAGCTGTGAAACTTGTACCTATTCATACCATCCCAAGTGTCTACTTCCGCCATTGAAAGCTCCATTTCCTGTAAACTGGAGGTGCCCTGAATGTGTATGATTCTGTGAAACCTTTAAGAACTATGGTCTTATTGCTCAGTTCTGTAAGTTCTTTCTAGTGCCTGACAAGTGATGTTTCGGTCTGCAGGTTAGTCCACTGAGTGACATTGAAAAGATATTAGACTGTGAAATGCGCCCCACTGTAGCTAATGATGGCGATGCGTCGAAGCTTGGTTCAAAACAAATATTTGTAAAACAGTATCTTGTGAAGTGGAAGGGATTGTCTTATCTGCATTGCACTTGGTAATTTCGTGAACCTTGTTTATCCTTGTGCTATTCTCTAGTGGAGTCCTTGTTTCTATGTTAATGGACCTGTTTCCTGGCTTCTTGAACATCTCCTGCTCCCCTTTTACAGGGTACCGGAGAAGGAATTCCTAAAGGCATTCAAGTCACATCCTCGGCTTAGGACTAAAGTAAACAACTTCCATCGCCAAATGGAATCAAATAATAATTCTGAGGATGAATTTGTGGCAATCAGACCTGAATGGACAACTGTAGATCGAATTCTTGCTTGCAGGTCTAGCAATCTGGATCCTATTTCATGCCTATTCTCATACAGATAAATGGTTATGTTTTATGTATTTTATCTACAAAATGAGTTTCTAAGTTCTGGTTGATATAGAAGTGTTATTATCTTGTGAGGGTTGTAAAGCAATTCTCATGATGAATACAACCTGTTTTACATCTACAGGAAATTTAAAGGCAATATGCAATGTGATTTTATGATTATACTTTATGCTGTTATATGATCTTATTTTGCAAATATAATGATAACATGGTATTAGACTATTGCAAAAGAGTGGGTTACTTATAGTTTTAACCATTGACATTGCTGTATTGTGGACTGTTCAGTTGGCCTTATCTGCTGCTTTAGTGTCTACTATTCAAGAAGTATATGGCCTCTGTAGGGTTGATCAACTTCATCTTGCTGTCTGCTTCTGCAAATGTATGATCATTCTGTCTGGCCGGATTTTGTAATCTGGCAAAACTTTTTTTGGATGGAGATTTAGGTTGATAAGTTGTATTTCATTTATTTTATTCTATGCATGGAAGAAAAAAAAAATCTTCCTTACCTATGAATTACTTACGATGAATGCTATTGGGAATTTGAATCGGACATATCTGCATTTAAGCCTGAAATAGAAAGGTTTAATAAGATCCAGTTCAGGTCTCGAAAACTAAATAAACAGAAGAGCAGTGTTCGAGATGCCTTTGATTCCAAGAAAAGACAGAAAGAATTTCAGCATTTTGAACATACCCCTGACTTTCTTTCAGGAGGTGCTATTTTTTTTTCATGCAACCTAGTAAACCTGGTGTATGTGCACGTTCTATTTAGTTTCGTGGTGAATTCCTGACTTCTGTTGTTATTAATATTGAAGGCTCACTGCACCCCTATCAGCTGGAAGGATTAAACTTCCTACGCTTCTCATGGTCCAAGCAAACTCATGTAATACTTGCTGATGAAATGGGTCTTGGTGAGTCTCCCCCTATCTAATCCAGTCTGCAATCTTTCACAGGTTTCTTGTGCATTATGCATTATTTCTTTCGGATTTCAGGGAAAACAATACAAAGTATTGCATTTTTAGCCTCTCTCTTTGAGGAGAAATTTGCCCCACATTTGGTAGTGGCTCCACTTTCAACGCTGCGTAATTGGGAACGCGAATTTTCTAATTATGTTATTTCTGTTCAAGATATGCTTAGCTGTTTGTTTTTAAGTTATGTTGACGATTAAAGTCATTAATTATATGAATGTATGTTGAACTTCTGATGTAATTAATTATATGAATGCTTAGATGATGTTTTTCCATGTATGTTAACCATATTCTAATAATAAAAACAAATTATAATATAATGATAATAATAATAATACATACATACATACAAACATACACATTATATAATAATAATAATAATTAGACATAATAATGATTAATTTGAATAAATTGTAATATATAATTTCAATAATAATACATACAAATTATATAATAATAATAATAAAAAATTTGACTAGTAATAACAACAAATAATAATAATAATAATAATAAATACAAATTATATAATAATAATAATAATAATACAAAATTTGACTAGT
>JANZLH020000152.1:178862-191509 GCA_026770325.2 Erythroxylum fimbriatum | reverse complement strand
TATTTTGTATTTGTTTTCATCAATTTTTTAAATAATTTTTATCATATATATTGATATGAATAGGTTCTGGTTACCCTAAGAACCGAACCTGAAAATAGGTTAACTGATCCTATAGGTTCTTTAGGTTCAGGTTCAGGTTCAGGTTCGTGAAATCGCCGAACCTGACATTCAGGTTCAGGTTCAGGTTACTTATGAACGGGTCAGGTTACCCTACTTTGAACACCCCTAGCCACATTTGCTTTTCTGTTCTCCTCTATATTGGCTTAAATTATAACCATTTCCATTTCTTTATGATAATCATCCATATTTTTAATCCTCGGTAAGACTTTGCTATCTCTGATACAAATCTTTATAGTAATGCCTTAGTACAAATCTCATTTTTATGATATTTTTCAATTTATTCCAAGTCTCCATAGGTCATTCATGATTCCTACTTCTATTATTCACCAACTGATCCTAATAAATTTTGGTATACACTACTACCTCTAGCTTTACCTTTTTCTCCTCAATATAATTATGGTAATTAAAGATCAACTCTAACTTTTACCCCTACTTCAAATACATTTTGGGATCATTCCTACCTCTAAAGAAATGTGTGGCCATCTTAATGTTGCTAAGATTCCCATCCACCCTTTCTCAAACTCTAGGCTCTATCCTTTGCTTCTAATCATGTCTAACTCCTCTTGTATATCCCCTTCAGCCTTAAATGTTAGATTAATGTCATTAACACTTAGTTCATGATTCTCCTTGTCAACTTTTATTAAAGTTGTTAAGTTAAGCCAAATACGCCCCTTTATTAGGACTTTAGGTTGTCATTTCCATTACAATTCTGCACAATGTTGTGGTTGCTTCTCCAACATATCCCTTACCTTAGTGTACACCATATTCATCATCTCAAATTATTACTACATAGCTTGTATAAAGCACAAGTTATCCCTCCCCTCTTTCCATGCTAGAATAACTTTAGAACAAATATTTTAAAATAACTTTAAAAGACATATTTAAAATCATTAAAAGAAAATAAAGAAAATTTTCTTAAACACTCCCTTGAGTGTATACTCTCAAAAATAATAAAACTAATTGTCTTTCACTCTTTCTTTATAAGTTTTCTCAATGTTAATCTCACACTCTATTACCTTTTATGCTCTTTGTTTTCTTCACAAGTTATTCAAGGAACTAAACAAACTCAAATAAAGAATTCAATCTATATAGTCAAAGAAATCTAATAAACTAATTGTTAAGACTAAAAAATAACATACTAAGCAAGAAGAAAGGAAATCGAACAAAATAAGAAAGAATTTTAAATTGTATTTGGAAATTATTTTCTTGAGGAAGTTGAAAATCGTGCCTACACCACTTCCTTTTTTCTTTTCTTTTTCTTTTGAAAAATAATAATATAAATAATAGATTTTAAAACAATGTTGATATGAAAGGAACTAAATAAGGAAAATTTTGAACTTAATAAAAGATATACACAATCTATAAAAACATGGTGAGGACTAAATTTCTTTGTTTTATAGAGAGGGCGAAGGAAGAAATCAAGGTTAATTTGAAAAATGTCTTCTTTGTATACGCTTTATCTTGCAGTTATCAATGAGAGATATGAAAGGTAATTTTACTCTCCGTTGTTTGTAGTTGAGGCATTTTTTAATTATAGTATCTATTTCAGACCAAGTTTTACAAATAAATTTGAAGTTAATAGGGGAATGTTATTAACTATTACAACTATTATTGCCTATGAGATGATGCAAGATCTCTTAAGTTCACAAATGGAGATATATAAAGATGCTCATGGTGATATTAGGATGCAAATTGTTATTCATAAAAGATACAAACTTAATTCAAGTCTATATTTTCTCACTTTTGTTACTTATTGGAAATTAATCATCACTTTATTTTGTTTATAATACTACTTTTGTGATCTTACAATTGATTGGTGGGACTAATATGAAAATGGTGTTCTAGAATTACAAAAGTTTGTAATTCGAATTTTGAGTCATTATGTAAGTGCAACAAGGTGTGAAAGGAATTAGAGCACATTTGAATTTATCCATACTAAGAAAAGGAATAGATTGGAGCACAAAAAATTGAATGAATTAGTCTTTATTCAATACAATTTAAAGCTTTATAAAAGGTACATTATTATCATTATTAAGTTGGATATAATTTATTGTAATGTTTTAATTATTTTATCTTATTTTTTATTAGGATCCTTAATAGAACAAGTAGTTATGTAGATCCAATTTGCCTTGACCACATTGATCTTTTGTTAAATTAGGTTTTTGAGGAACTGAGTTTGATAGATGAGAGTGATTTAGAAGATAATCTTAGAAGGGAAAGCATTGACATGTCATATGGTGCAATAAATTTGAATGATGATAATGATAAGGCTCCTCTCAATGATGAGGATTTTGTACCAAATAAGAATTGAGGTCAATATGATTTGAGCGGGTATTCGATTGAATGAGGTTCCAAGTTTTTATTTTTCCTTTTCTTTTAATTTCACTTATATTTGATTTATTGTTAAATTTTATATATGCAGTATAAATGTAATTGTAAATGTTTTTGTTTCAGGTTTCATTTTTAATTGGTTGTTTCCTCGACACAAACTATTGTTATAAATTGTAATAGTTAGAGAGTCATAGATATTTATCACACTTTTTATTTGATATTTTTATGTAATTATTATTTATTATATGATGAAATTGTAACATTTTAAACACTTTATATTGTCCTTAATTTTATATTTGTATAATGATTAAATGATCTTTTTTATATTAATTGTAGTTATTATTTATATGTGAAATATGTGAAAAGTAATATTAATAAAATAAATAAATTGTTATTATTTTAAAATTCTATTATTATAATTTTTAGAGATATGATTAATGTAAAATTATAAATTATACAATACAATACATTGAGGGACTATTTTGTAATTTTTAAAAATTCAAGGACTATTTTATGATTTTTAAATTATTTAAAATGATATTCAATATAAACCTATACCGGTAAAGTGCTATACTAGAACCAAATTTGGTATCGGTACTAGTACAGTGTTCATAACATTGTTTCTAGCCTTATTCAAGATATCCTCATGCTTTTTCATAATCCTTGGATCCATGAATTTGATATAGTATATCCTATTGAAACTCTTCTTCGCCAATATGGTATTAAAGAAGATCTTGGTCCATCTTTCACCCTTCTTAAGCCATTTGACTCTCTCTCTACTCTGATAACCTATTATAGTTATTAACTGCTAACAGATAAATTTTCAGCCACTGTTTCTTTAAGTTTAATAGCGTAATATCCCTTGGCTTAATAGATAATTGGTTTTAAACAATATTCAATTTATCCCTAGCCAAGGAAATAACTTGCAAAGTAAAGTTACCCTTTTTTGCATTTAAAAGCTTCAGTTTTAATTTAATAGCCTTCGATTTTTGGACACATTTAAATTGAAGGCAAATAGAACATCGCATATCATCCCTTTCTTTAAAGCCTCCCATAGTCCTTCTTCATTTTCTAGGAAGTTGTTAAATCTAAAGGGAAATCTATGTTTTTATTTATGGAAAATATTTTAAATCCTTATTGGAGTGTGGTTAGAAAATAATAGGTCTAAAAAAGAAGCAATGCTCTTAGGAAATTGAGTTAGCCATTCTTGGTTGACCAAAGCACGATCTATTTTTTTTCCTTAGAGACCACCCTAAATCTTATTTATTACTCCATGTAAAAGTATGGCCTCGAGACTTGAGATCCGTAACCCCTAAAGCTTCTTCACACACCCTAAACTTTGATGTGTAATACTTCAAAATGAAGTGGTCTTTAGCCTCAGTACTGTATAAAGTAAAGCTGAAATCCCTACTAAAAATTGAAGGACATCCACCCTCCTTTTGAAATCCAATATACTCTTCTATAGGTCCTTTCTTTGAAAAGCATAGTTGAATCCATATACCACTAAGAAGTTAACATAAACATCCTCTTAAATAAATCGCCACTTTACTTGCATCACTTGCATTTCCACTTCTAGAGATTCCACATCCATTATATCCAGGTTATAGATAATTATTATTCTTCTAAAAGTGTGAGCTTGGTGGCTTGAAGTAAATCTCCACTTTACTCCCAATTTGTAGAGAAATTTAAAATTCTCCAATCTAACCTTAGTTTTCAAAAATGTAAAAATCTATGGACTCTCTTGATTGACAAAGTCCCTTAAAACTAAGATCTTATTAGGGTAGTTGATACCTTTTACATTCCACGAAACAAAAGTCATTTATTAATTGCTTTATCTTTGGAGCATTTTCCCCTATTATTCCTATTAGATTTTCTTCTTTTAAAAATTTGGAATGGCCTATTTGGGTCTTTCTCTCCTTGAGTATGATCATCGTTGTTATAAGAGGGAGAGGGGCAATCAGAATCAATTAGATTGGACCCTTTTAAAAGTTGGTTCATCTGATATACCTCCTTCATTATCACCTCATTAGGAGCTATTCCATTCTTTTCTTCTATCTTTTTCTATACCTCCCCTGTTTATCACCATCTTGTGTTTCCTTTGAGACATTAATGGTATTGTAGACCCCATTAATGGAGGCTAGGCTTTCATCTTCATCATTTATCCCCCTAAGTTCATTGTAGTCTCCCTTCTTAAAAGTTTGTGCTATTGGAATCCATCTTTTAACTAGGGACAAAGAAGATTTCCGTTGTTAGTTGACCTTCACATTATCTTTAAATAGTGTCTATCTAGTCCTAGCCTCATCACAAGGATAAATTCTGGTAGGTCTTTAGAAATATCAACATTTACACATATTCTAGCATACCAATTCTCTTTCTTCTTTTTGTATTATCATCCATGCAAAGGGGTTTTCTTAAGTACCTAATAATCAAACTAAGCCCTTTTTTAGTCCAATATTTAAGTGGTACATTGTAAATATGCATCTATAACAAGTTTAACTTTTTTTTACAGTATTCAATTGAAAACTAGGTTGTCATAGCAAGAGAAAAAAAAAGAGAGATTGGAGACATGCCTTGGACCCTCTTCCATTACCTTAAAATCTTGAGATTTATTTCTAAACGTAAACATAATTAGATTATTTTTAGTAATTAGCACGTCAACTTGTCCCTTATTCTTCCAATTTACTAATGACCATTTGTAAATCACAATCATATGTAGCTTTCTTATTCCAAAAGAAGCCAATCAAAGAAGATTCCTATATATGTGCTCTAGCTTGCAATATATCCAAATCCAGGGAGACAACTAACCTATCGTGCTCTTGCTCAGAGGCAAGTAATGAAGGAAGCAATCCTAGTCTTCTCCAATAACTTGTTTCTAACTCCTTTTGGAGGCATCTGGTGAGTTAGACAGGCCTACAGGAGGATTGGATGAGGATGCTAAGTCTCTAGAAAATGAGGGAGGTGGAGGTTGAGATTTGTTTATCAAGCTTTTCGAGGGCAAGGGTGAATAGCATTTAATAGTAGGGTAGCTATTAAAGAGGAAATTTTGGAAACATGAAAAAAAGGGTGGGATAGAACTAACAATGCCTGAATCTTGAAAAGTTGTTACTGAAGAGGTTAAAAAATCTTTGTTGGGAGGGCTAAAGAATAGGTAAAGACTGGACAACCTTTTGAGGTTTATGAAGCAATTTGTCCTAGATTGGGAAGGAAAGGAGCTAGGAAAGAAGAGAGGTGAGAGATGAAGGAAGAAGTAGATGAAATGAAGAAAAAGAAGAAAAATAGATGAATAGATGAAGTAAATACAAAAGACCAGAGGAAAAGGAGTAAAAGAAATAGATAGAAACCCTTGACCAGGAAACCTCGGCCAAGGTTGTTTGGAGAAAGATGAGGGCTCAAAGAGAGAGGGAGAGTGTAGGGGCATAAGCAAGAAAGTAGAAAACAAATAAGGGATTCAATAGTAAGTACATAAATATTTGATAGATTAAACATTAAATATGTTTATTACTTTTAAGAAAACCATTTAATCAAATTTAATGCAACCGTAAATGTTATATTATCTTATTTCGATGGTCTTTCTTTTCTTAAAGCTATTATTTAATTAAATTTTAGATCGTATCTAAGGTTGTTAAACAATAAGGGTTAATTAAATTTTGTATTATAGATTATATAATCTTAAGAAAAGATAGATATTTAATATCAAATCGAATATATAATTGATGAAGTAATTATTTTTATACTAATGGTGAATCATAGTTCTAAAGGTGGAAGTGACCATGAATAAAGGTTTGTTTTATTGATAACTCTTGCTATGTTATTTACTTTATTTTCTTTATCACAAAATTTCATATTATCACAACTCCTATTTTGTTAAATATTTTCTTTTGTAAAGATCGATGAACTAGAATTTCTTGTGTGATTGACTCTTACTTTCTTATATTACATTTATTTTATTGTAATAATTTAGGATTTAATTTGGGATGTAGTTGACAGTTCCACCATAGATCACTATAAAATTGCAAATTAAAGCTTTTAAAACATGGTTGATAAGGCATGAGAAGGTACAAGGAGCATCAGAGAGTTTAAATGGCATTACCATCCATTTATAGAGACCATCCCTTATTTAGAATGTTGCTTTCTATTTGTCTCGATTCAATGATACCCACTCCTAATGTTAATATTTTAGAAGATCAATTATCCATAAAGTTGATCATGTAAATCATCAAGAAGAGGGATGGGGGATTGATACTTGATTGTGATCTTATTGACTACTTATTCACCGATGCATATTTTCCAAAAATTGTCTTTCCTTGGCACTAAGAGAATAGGAACTAGGCAAGGGCTTAAACTTTCTTGAATTAGGCCCTTTTGTAGTAGTATTTTGTCAACTTGTCATTGTAGCTCTTCATACTCTCTTATAGGCTACCTTATTCGAAATATAAGCATTAGGCGCCAAATCAATACTATGTCAAATTCTTCTCACAGATAGAAGTCTAGGATAATCTCACTGGGAACAACATCTTATAATTCCTTAAGGAAAGGCTTTAAAATGGTTAAGACATGCTCTTGATCTTCATTCTCCTCCAAAAGAATAAGTACAAAAGCATCATTTGGCCTATCCATTGAATGAATCAATTGAGATTTAAAGAGTTATGGACCTACCCCTTTGTTTTGTGACTTAGAATTCTTCTACTTTTACAAGGTCCTAATATGATCTTGATACCATCTTTTAAAAAGGAATAAATATCCTTGGTTCCATTATAAATCACTCTTAGATCATATAACAAGGTCGTTGAAGAAATAAATAGCATATATCTATATAAATCATGTCTCAAAAAAGCTTATCTTTGTAGTATCATTCGAATGAGAATTGAATTAAGAAACATTTATTTATACATACATCATTGCCTTTCTTAAGCCAAGAGATCTTGTACGGTTCTGAATGATTCTTGATCTTGAGAAACTTTTTTACCATGATAGTGGAAATAACATTCTCATAACTTTCACTATCAAGGATGACTCGTCACATCTTTATGTGGGATGTATAACGAGTATGAAAAATATTATGACAAATCAATTTATCATAATCATCGTGTTCTAACCTTAAAATATGTTGAACAATGAGAGCCTCCCTTTAATTTCCATAAGTAAACTTCTCTTAATGAACCTCATCCGAATCAGCAACGTATGAGCTGTAAATTGATTCATCTTCACCTTCTTTAATAAGAGAAATGAAGTTCATATTTGGGCATTCAAAAGTGATATCTTTGAATATTCATCACTTAAATCACTTTTTTGATGTGGTGTTAGATGTGTTAGGAGGAATATTTAGTTATTTTAGAGAAGACTTTGAAGAGATAGCCTTACTCTAAACATTAGATTGAGCTTTGAGCTCCTCCTTTATCCACAATCTTATGAGCCTCTTTTTCTTGTAATTTCTTTTCCACATGGACCTTAAATTTGAAAAAAATCTTCAAATTTTCAATATAGTTATAGTTCAACAATATTTTTTAAGTTTAGATCAAAGACAACCAAAATGTCATTAAATATTTTGGTCCTTAGGTTCCATGACATTGCACTTCATCATAAGATGCTTAAATTCAAAAATATATTCCTTTATGGTTAGCTCCTCTTGCTTGAAATTATAAAGGTGATAGAAAGAATCTTGCCTGTCACTAGCAAAAAGAAACATTTTCTTAAGATCTCTCTTCATTTTTTACCATATTGCAATTCGCCTCTTTCTTTCTCGATTGGTTCGCTTCTTTAAGTTTTCCAACCAAATTGAAGCATGTTTCCTCAATTTGATTGCCACCAATTTAACCCTTTTGTCATTCAGGATGTTCTTTTAGAAAAAAAAACACATTACATTGTTGCTAACTAATCAATGAAGTCTTTCATATGCAATCAACATTTAAATTTGAGAATGTCGACCTTGATGCTATAATCTTCATAATGATAATGTCCTTAGCTAAGATGAAAAGAATTTCTTACATTATAAGAATTAGATTCATCCTTATAAAAAGGATTCCTTTTCTCATTTTTCTTCACCAAATTTTAAACCATGATAGTTGCTTATCATAATATGATTTGGAGATGCTCAAGCTATTGTTAAAGTTGTTGCGCTTGCCTTCTTAAATCATCCAGTTTGATATCATGAATATCACACTTGAAAAGAGATATGTTAAAGCTTTCACTTGGACAATGATGTCCAATCATAGAAAGAACCAAAGCTTTAAGACCAATCTGATGTTAGAAAGGAGAAAAGACGACCAAGCCCCCTAATAACATCAAGTAAATGAATCAAAAATTACATAGGAATCTATTTTAGATACCTAATGTTAGATGATAGACAACTCAATTTAAATTTGCAATATGAAGTATTTTATTAATTCAAAAAATTCCTTATGTCCATAATAAAAACCCTAGTTACAGTAGATTAATACAATCCTTTCATTTTCCTAAACAAACCACATAATTATGACTTTTTTTAGAATTCTCCATTTTACTAAACACTCCACATAAAAATGGCCATAAATTCTTTTCGAAAACACCAATTAATGAATTGTTCATTGCATGGGAAACTAGATTTCTAGCCTTTTCTAACGATAATTGATTTGCATATATTAAATCAACAAAGTTCTCCAAAATTCTTCTCCCAATTGACCTTTTAATTCTTTGACATTAATTGCAACTAAATCCTTCAATTTTTTAGATTTTAATAGTGACTCATTTTTTGTATTCATTTTAATTAGTTTTTCTAAAATTCTCCATAACATTTACCATAGCCATCGTAATCCAGATGAATTCAATGACATATGTTATTGCAAGGAGAGTTATATACAAATACACCAGCATTCCATCAAACCACTTGATGGAATAATATTTTGGCCTCATTATGAAGTCATTGAGCTACCAAAAACAAAAAAATGCCTAGTTGGTTAAAGAAAAAAAGAATAAATGAGCAACTTAAAATAGAAAAACTTACTAGACATGGAAAGAGAATGACTTGCACTAAATGTGAACAATAAAGGCATAACTAAAGATCATGTAAACTACAACAAATGCAGGAAATGTTACATCAATTATGAAATTGATTTTATTATTACTATTTTGTTACTAATCATTAAATTTTTGCAAAATATTTATCAATCTTAGGATCATCCAACACTAACATTAGGAGACAAAAACAAGTAGTTCAATCTATAAATTTAGCACAAGTTCATTAACAAATATTGCACATGTATGTGAAGTGATTAGACAAGAGAGCTAAAAAGATTAAGAAAGGATACAAACAATGGCTAGAGGAAGAGAAATGGGCAAATCGAGAGGAAGAGGCAAAGGCAAAAGTAGGGGCAAAGGGAGAAGGGTTTGTAAATGTCAATTATATTTCAATGAGTCAACTTGCTCAATGAGTATCATATATGTAACATCCCACTTATGATGGGAAGGGTAGAATAGTAATTTGGAAAGAGCCAAGGGTGTTTAGAATTGTTTTGAAATGTTCATGCATACCCTTACACGTGAATAGTAAAAATTGCACATGAAAATGACCGTACCCGCATTCATGACATTTCCCAGTAGATGTGCCTAACTATGATTTTGTTGTGAAAAATATGATTTTGTGCTTGAAAATTTAATTGGAGTGGATTGTTGTGTGTTTTACATTTTTGGAGAATTTTAGGAATTTTTTTGGAAAATTTCGGGAAAAATTTTTGGATCGAAAAAATCGCCAAGTGACGGGCTGATTGGTTTCCTGTATTGGAAATTTCTGTCCAATGGCACTGGAAATTGAGGTAAATGATTTTGGGATTTTCATCAAAAGTTATTAATTGATTCTTGTCTTTTTCTCTCATTAAGTGGCAAGTGTCATGACACTCTTAAATCATTTAATGCTTTGGTTACACTCATTCACGACTTTTCTTAATTGAAAGAGTGAGATGTGCTTTTGAAAGAGTGAAGGTTTCTTATATTCTTCTCATCCGAAACCTCCTCCAAATTACTTCTTCATTGGTTTTCTCCAACTACCCTAGCTTAATTGCTACTCTTCTCCTACCTTAAGTGCTTCCTTTTCATGTGTTCAAGTTTAAACCTCCTACCTCCTTTACCATGGTGATTGTCGTGTATGGTGTTGAGAAGTAGAGGATTGGTGTATTAGTTGAAGAATTGAAGAGTTGAAAGCTTGATAGGTAAGAGTTGTGTTTTATGTTCTTAAATTGGTAGTTAGATGCATTAATTATGATGACTTGTGCATTAATTGTATGAACTTGTGTTTGGTGGATATGGGTAGGTGATGTTCTTGATTAATTTAAGAAGGATTAAAGATGAATGAGATAGCATGTGTAATAGGTAAATGAAGTGTGTTGGATTGATTTTCATGATGTTAGATGAATGGAAATTAAAGGAAGAAAATTGTGTGTGTGTGCTGCCATTTTATGGCTAAGTGGTTAAGAGAAGATATTGATGAAATTTTGGCTAATTACTTGACTAATTGGGATGCTTATTGGTTTGGAAAAATTATGGAAGTGATAGGATTTAGTTTAGGTGTAAAAGCTGGAAATTTCGCTTTGTGCATGTGTCAATGTTTTGATCATAACCTGTGATATGATTGAGCAATTGAGGAGATTGTAGGCTTAGATTAAACTTAAGAAGTGTGGCTAGAATTCTTATGAAGGTAGTTCTGTCAAATTGTGGTTTGAAGGGTTTTGAATTTTACTTTGAATGTAGGCAATGGTGTAGGGTGAATAGTGCCCTGATTATGATTTCAACATTGAAGACCTGAAACTTTGAGGAATTTCGCTAGGGTATTAGAAACAGATTTTGCTAATTTGGTCTTCATAAAACTTGAAGACTTTCTTGTTATCTTTCTATTTCCACTAAGTATGAAATTTTTCGATATCTAGGTTGAGAATACTGACTTGTTAACTTTTAGATGTTAATGTGACTGGTGCTGGAAAATGTGTTAAGTATAGGTTTTGTGGTGATTGTACATTGAAGCTAAATTCTGGACTCTTGCGATTTTAATTAGCTCAAATGTTCTTATGGAAAGTTGTAGATGAATGTCTTAGCTTTGAGATAATGTATAATATGTTATTTTTGGATGTACGAATTGTGAGTTATGGATTTTGAAAGTATGGATATGGATTAAGGATTATGTTGTTTACCAATCCATAACAGGGCAGCTACAATCATGAGAGATTTTGACCTAGTTAGAGGCGGAATTGGTTTGTGAGTTCTTCATGAGAAATGTAGAGCTTGTGTTTATCTTTCCATCGGTACCAAGTTTATAAAATTTGGAGTTCTGGATCAAAAGTTATGATGTCTACAAGTTTTGGTACTGTTTATGAGGAGATTGTCGATTAGTCACTTTTGAGTAACTTTTTGACCCCTTTAGAGACCTAAATTGCTTTTGGGTCGTTCAAAAAAATTGTATATCGGTCTTTTATCTTTCCAAAGGTACCAAGTTTCCAAAATTTGGAGTTCGGAGTCAAAAGTTATGAGCGTTAGAAGTTTGGGCGATCGGTCACCTGGCTGACCGATTGGTCGATCCGACCTCCCTCCACTCTTTTGGCCATAACTTTTTCGTCTGACTTCCGATCGATATGATTTTTGAAGTGTTGGATTCCTAAGACATTTTCCTATCTTTCCATACCATACTTATTGGTTTTGATATTAATTTGAAAAATATTGATTAGATCAAACTGAGTAGACCGGTTGAAAAAGTCTGAACATGCTTCAGTATTTTGGTGATATCTTAAGCTATAGAGCTCCGATCGATCTGATTCTTATTGCTAATTAAACTAGAGACATAGGGATACAATTTTTTGAAGGAGCCGCACTATAATTTAGCATATAAGACTTTCAACTTCTGAATTGAAATTAAGTGTAGTGTTCAGTCTTAATTTATTTTTGGCCTGAAAATGTTTTGACCATAACTTCTTCATTTCTAAACCGAATTGAGCGATTTTGGTGTCGTTAGAAAGGTAAGACAATGAGGAACATTACTCTAGAAGAAAGTTTTGTCAAATTGCTTCATTTACCTGATCGAAATAAAGAGTTAAGATGTTAGTTTTAAGGTAAAAAAGAAGGGCATTATTGGAAGATCACTTAAGGTTTTAAGTTGTAAGACTTCTATGTAAGGGCATAAGGATCTTTTCTCATTCATTAATGGCAAGTTGGTAAATAAGAAGAGTGGGCTTTAGTAT